>BMAV01013266.1:34892-45810 GCA_019973955.1 Trichonephila inaurata madagascariensis
TTTTACGATATATATATAAACATCAATGATAATAGTTTTCCCTCTGTTTTAAAACAGCTAATTATTTGTTGGATTATTTACATTGTTGACCGAGATATTCGAACCATATAACAATGTCTAGAAACATAACGATCGTTCGCAATTCAAGAAAAGAAATAAAGTATTATTGCAATTTTACCTTTAAATCATTTATTGTTTCAAACCTTATATTTGACGTTTTAATTGGTACTCTTTGCTTACTTATTTCTTCTGAGGAATTTGAGATTTTTCACTGGATATTTTTTGAACGATCGTCATTATGATCTTCAAGATATTTTTATACCTCTTTCAATGCGTTTTGATACTGATTGTGAGAAACGATCTCTCCTCCTTTCTGGAGATTTTTGAATTGGTGCTGGAGCTTATCGAACATTGCTCCCCGATTCAAACCTTTGATGGAGTCGTACCTGACACTACTCCTGCTGCTCTACCTGCGACAACTTTGGATGAACATAATCCCATTGTTCACTCAGTCACCATCTTGAAGATGTGCGAGGCCCTCGACCTGAAGGCCAAATTTGTTCCACTTCCAGGAGCAATAGCCTTGCCTCGAACTCCACACAGAGGTGTAGATCAAACGACTACTGTCCCTGTCGTAGGATCATTCTCTGTGTGGAAGATTTGCCAGGCGTTGGATCTTCCATCCACTTACAATCCACAACTCATCCGAACAACAGTTTTTCGAAGGCCCAACAAGCCGATTCCAGTGGTACAGTCAGTTGCCGTTTTTGTACTGTGCAAGGCGTTAGACTTAAAAGTCAGACTAGCTTCCCAGTAAAATCTTCATTTACCATACTGCAATATTCTGCAACATTCTTTTATATATAATGGGTTTAATTTCCTTGCACTTTTAAAACTTTACCATCAATACGTCATTTAAAAAGCAGCAATGTCTTTCTTCACTTCTGGACTCGCCTAAATATCTATCGACTGGAAGATTCAGTATATGTCAACTGTTTTGGGTACCTCTGGAAAACTTTTATGATTTACAAGTACACACACACAATTCGGAACATATGTATTTTTGCAACTGCATCCTTTCTTCTCAACCGGGTTATCTGCATATCGTTAATAACGAATTTTGGAAGCTGCATAGTAATATCTGCAACAAAAAAAAAAGTGTTATAAAACATAATGTTGTTTAAATAAAAATATGTTTTGGACCTTTGGCTTGAATACAGTAATACATTTTCAAGGAGATTTATGACAAATTTCTAACACAACATTTTCCTGAAATATTTCTGTACCTTATTGATTAATTCCAACTATTACCTCAATGTTTGTTTTTGCTGTAAATAAATTTCCTTGTAAATGGTGCAAAAGTGTGTCTTAGTATCTTCTTTGTGTTTTTTTTATCTTAAATGAATTGCGTCAAAAATATAATTATACATCAGATATTAAAAATTATATTAATAAAACTAATTAGTGAGATATCTTTTTAAAAACAATTAACACTAGTTTAAAATATATCACTACATTTTTTTCTTTTCATTTGATATAAATTTCTATACTAATCTTTTCAATTTTAATTTAGAAAGACATTAATGAAAAGTACTAATCATCGTCTGATATCATATTTCTCTTAAAACATTGTATATGACCAACGCGTGTTGGAGGAGTATAATGAATTGCATGGTTATTCAACAACCAAATTATTGTCGAATGAAAAATTGAATACGATTTTTTTTTCAAAAATCTATTTTGTTTTTAATGTTTAATATAATTTCTCATTTATATATTAGAATATATTTAAGAAAAATTAAAAAGAATCGGTGTAATTACTGTGATGGTGTTGTTAGATGTAGATGTTGTTAGATGATGTGTTGCACATGTAGTCTATTTGTGAGGATTACCCCCTCTCTCTTTCCCGCCTAGATGTGTGGGAGGAAGGGAAGGAATACCAGACATATTCAAAATCAACTTATTTATTAATCAACCAAATTAACAACACTGATTCACTTAAATTCAAGAAGAGAATCTCTCAATATGAACAATACAAATGGGACAATAATAAGATGCACGAATTATACGATAACTATGAATATCGACCACTTTAATTTACGATCAATTCAAATATCCCGATTATCTTAACGTTATTTTAAGTTTAGTAACTAATCGTCACTTTAAATCTTTGTTTATTTAATATTTGAAGTTTTCAATAATTTGTAGTGATACCTGATCAGTAGCAATCTCATCTGACCTCTGGCTTTCTTTCCCTCCTTCTCTTAATGCTGGCTAGAAAACCCTGACTATATAGAGTAGATTTAATTTGAATATCACGGTTTCTTCTTCAGAAGGGTTGGTTGTGAATAAACGCGAATGATAGCCCAAAGATTTCCCAAGAGGATTAGCTGAAGGTACGCGAATAGATCCGTCACATATTCTTTGATTTATTTGTAAAGAAAATATAAAAGCATGAGAAAAATATGGACATAATGAAATAATAACAATTTATAAGCAATTACGAATGGTTAGAAAATTCCTTGGAAGAATGCAATATTGTGTAATTGCAGGAGGGAAAAGAAAATTTAAACATCAACATTCACCAGTGATTAAAAAAAAAGGCCCAAAATCTTTTAAAAAAATTTGCTGATTTTTTGTCAGAAAATTTATCAGTAAAAAGTTTGATTTGATTTGAACAAAATTATTTGAAACAAATCTGAATGTATGTATGGAACAAAATTAATGAGTTTTGAAATAGGGTATAACAATCCTGAAATATTAAAAATATTTAATAGAAAATATTTTGCTTTCCTATATTTAAGAATACAAATATACTTTAATTAATTTAAATAAAATTGAGTAATTATGATAATTAAATTTATGCAGCCTTTTCCTTAAGATGTGAAGAAAAATATACTGTTATATAAAAACTATAAAACTGGCCCTGTTAATTTTCATCTATTAGTTAACATTTTAACAAACATTACGGTAGAAAGAACAATAATTTATTAATAAATTTTAATACATATTTATGATGTTTATGTGAACGTTTAAAAAGTAATAAATTTAAAAAACTTAATTTTCTAACTTTAAAACTGTAAGTTAATGCTATTAGTTCTCTAGAACACATCAAAAATCAAATCTATAATAAATTATACCGAAATATTAGAGCAATTTTTGACCAATTTCCACGATATAAACGATATAGGATTGCATATTCAATAAAATATATTAAAAATAATATTTCAGGAAATATTTTTTTATAAAAGCTTCTTATTAAAGAAAATAATTTCTTTTGTTTTTACAGTAGAACGTCGTTTATCCGAATCAATTGGGACCGGACACCGTTCGGATACGCGTTTGCTCGGATAACCGAATGCGATCCATGCAGTATATTAAACCGGACACCATACGAATATTGAAAATCATCACATGCGGGAAAAGTGCTTGAAAAAAAAAGCAAAATGGCGCATTTTTACCTTTATTGTGGAAAATAATCACTTATTTTTCGCTATACCATTGTAGACCGTTTTTTCGCTGCAAGGCCTCCAATTCTCTTGAGCAGCAGCAGTAGTTAAGCAGGACAGCACTCTGTTGTTCGTACCACTCCATAGCAGCCTCTAACACAAAAAACGCGTCAGCATTTGATAGACCCTTGCTACTTTCGTTGTTGTTGTTGTACTCGTCTTCATCCGTTTCATGATCGACAGGGTCGGATTCTTCTTGCATGGAAGTCACAATCTCATCATCATTTAGCATTTGAAATCCACAGTCTTCTGCATCACATGCCATCCAGGTTTCTACATCTTCCTCGCATTCTTGAAATCCTGGGATCTATTGGACAAAGTCGGTAATCTCCTCCTTGTGGTCGTCATTGAAGTCCTTTTTGCCTTCTAAATCTGGCCTCAGCTTATTCCATGCATTTTTCAGGCTCTGTCTTTCGAGCGAGTCCCACGCTACGGCTAACATGTAGCAGGCGTCCTTCATATTGAGCTTTTCAGCAAAAGCAGCAACACTTTCTTCGTCGTTTTCTGCCAAAAGTAACTTTTAATCTCACGCGAAACAACTGTTGAGCATTGCTCTGTTCGAAAAAACATATTCGTATACAGTACTTGTAGTTTACAAAAAAAAAGAAAGAAAGAAAGTGTGTGTGTGTGTGCTTATGATTTCACGATAGAAATGAAAACTTCAAATTTTGTAATGTTACTTCAGGGATTAGTTCGGTGAATAAAAACAAGGGGGTATTAGTATTGTCATATAAAATTATTCACATATGTCTGTACTCATAAAGTGATATTTTTGCCAAATATATTATTACATTTGTGAATTAATTGTATTTTAAGAAGGAAACAATAGGTTTATGGTAGCTGAAATAGGTTATAATATTTTAGATTCAAAATTATTTAAATATTTAAAAAACTCCGTCAAGCCTTGTTCCGTACTTCGTCGTGCTTTCATTTGGATCATTTGACATAATTAAACAGAATTTAGATTTTATAAAAATCAACTAAAGGTTTTGATTTGTCTTTTGAAAAATCTACATTAAAATCCTCTCTTAAAATCATAGGTAATTTGTTCAGAAGAGCCGATCCGGCTTCAGTGTAAGCAACTAAATTTTCGTGAAGAAATTCGATAATTTTCTCTACACTCTGATTTGGTGAAATATAAATAGCAGCCATTAGAATTATTTGTCCATTTTCTGCTCTACATTTCACTGCATAAATTTCTTCAATACGTGGCTGATTAAACCCAAATGATTCTGTAGTATTTGATGCTACATCCATTCTCTATATAGAATAAAAATGAATTATAAGGAAGTACATGCATATTGAATAATATACGAATCGGTAATTGAATATTTAAATAAATAAAACAGGGAAAAATATAAAAAGTAAACATTAATTTAATTGACCTTAAAATTTCTTTATTTTTCGATTATCCTTCGCCGTTAAAATATCTTCACTGCGCTGTTTTGCATAATTACATATTTAAGCATATATGCCAGGACGTAATGAATATTTTTCTTAAAATATGAAAATGTAGGTGTGTTGCAGTTTACAGAAGATGAATGAAACGAATGCAAGACATTCCACAATTCATGTAATTCCAGATATGCTTCTATTATGCTTGTAAAGTAAGATGAATGGCAATCAACATTAAGATATTTTGACTCGAATCTTTTCGATATATTAATAAATTAAAAATAAAATGTTGCGTTGACATGATTTTCATAACAATATCTGCGGGCATTTTTAAACTTCCTATATCCAGAAGTCTCAAATAATTTGTTCCTTCGACATTTTTATACAATAACACAAATATCGTACCTTTCTTTATGGTTATTTCTATTATAATTTCTATTATTAAATGCACGTGGGAATATAAACTAACTATATAAGCATACAAGAGGAAAGGCTTATTACTCAAAACCCGGGGAAAACGTCCCTCCTTCAGTCACGTGATTTCTTTTTAGGGGTGTCCAAACACGATTTCCGACTAAAGATGAAAAAAGCCGAATGAGCGTTACACATCCGAAAACGTGACGTTCATTCAAGTTCACTCTTCAGCAAAACGTGCGAAAAGAAGTTATCACTTCAAAAAAACTGGTCCGGATATTTGACACTCCAGATAATAAACGTTCGGATAAACGACGTTCTGCTGTATTTGATTTCATTTCATATGAATGCTGCAATGAAATTTAAATCAATTTATCGAGAAGTGTATCGTATTATTACAAAATTAATATATGTTTTATAACTGAATATGCACGTTTATGTTAAGAATCTCTGTGAAGTAATTACCTGTAAGAGTGTATTAAATTCCGGCTCATTCTCTTCCAAACATCACAGGATTGTCTTCACTATATGAGCAGTGGCAGATTCCGGTTGAAAAGTCCAGTCATTTCAACCGAATAAGCTTACATTCAGGGGCTTCACTATACGTTTTAAGAATGTGTTCATTATAAACTTCTACCATGATTTTCCCCTTTCTCGAAAAAATGAATCTGAGACATCTTCATAGCCAACACCCCAGTAAATCATTGCGGAAACCGAATGAAGAGCTTTTTGCACATATTTTTCCAACTCTTTAGCTTCTTAGGCACTTTTTGGGAATATACAGCCACATTCAGACGGGTGAAAGATTCTTCAACGTGAAAATTTTTCTCATTTGTTAACAGAAATCGTCTGTGGCCGTTGTTAGCGTGCCGCTGCACCAGTACTTTTGATTCAAGGTACTTCTGGCGCTTTAGTTCTTTTGTAAGAAAATAGTTATTTTTCCATAATCTCTTGGTCTAAGGCATAGGTTCTCAACGTGGGCGATAACTCGCCCTTGTGGGCGTTTGAGGTTTTCAGGGAGGGGGACAGTAAAAGACCCAGAGAAAATTAGAGGGCGTTCAAATGGCACGGAAGGACTTCGGTAGATTAACCAATTATAGTCTAAACAAGACTAAAAAACACGCTGATTATATACTAACAAAAGTAAACTTTAATACTGGTTACCTTATGTTGATTGTATGCTTTTAAATCATTTCTATCACGTGTACGAAAATTCACAGATTTCGGTAGTTCGGGAAGTGGATGAAAAACTTAAAAATTACATTACATTTAGACTTACATTAAGTTGAATGATACAGTAAATTTTAATTTCTGTAGTGTACGTGTTGTCTTTGTCTGTGAGCAGTAGGAAAAATATTTCGTCCATTGTATTTCATTACGTATATTATCCAAGAAATATAATTAAATATGTTAACCAGGAATTACCGTGTGACTCTTTAAATAACGTGTCATTAATAGCTATCACGTTAGTAAAAATCAAATCAGGCTCTATTTGAGAGAAGCAGAAGACAACCAACTAAATTAAAGTGGAGGAAAATAAAATGCAGTTGCATCTTAAATTCAATCTGCGTCACATTAGCTGTTCTGTTTCGACGAGGATATTTAACAGGACATTTGGATCATTATTTGCCGTAACAACACGTAGAGACCTTGTCCTGATCGACGTCGAGTATTCCCTGTTTCTTGGAATCCATTTTACAGTTTTGCAATGGCACTTATTGTCCCTCCAACAGCGTCAACTAGAGTTCTTTGTGTTTGCCCGGATTCCAGTTTCCCGATAATACACCATGCTATGGATTCCAGTAGATCACGTTGTCGGGACATTATCCTGTCGCCTATTCCCAGAACAACAGCTTATAAGTTGAATTTCACCACTGTGATAACGTACAACTTCTACAAAATTCCGATTTCTGCACTTATATCCTTTTTCTGATTTTTGACGCCATGAACATTGATTTGCAGATGGAGTTGTCTTCTATAATTTTCTGTTACACTTCAGACTACGGCTGGCTTGTTTAACGCTAATTATCAGAAGAAATATTTGCTCAATTTCATTAAATTCATATGCTCCCTAAATTTTTTGAGCAGTGTAGTTCTAAATCAGTAGAATCCTAATTCGGAAATACAGTCGAACCTCTATACTGTGAATTTTTCTACATAGCAAACTTTTCCTGGAACCAAGAACATTTCACGATTTTCTTCGTAAAGTACCCTCCCAATAGCGAAGTGCATTTTCTATATAACGAATTTTTTTCCCTTGTGATTCAATTTTTTTTCTCCTATTTTTAAGTATTTCTTGTGATGTTTCAAGTTATTCTCTCTTTTAACACATTTTATGGTGGTCATAAATCTTGAATTGAACTGGTTTTTATTAAGTGCCTAACTCGCCAAGAGCAATAAAATTCTGAGCGTTTCGTCCAAGAAATGCAACCTTTAACCCACATTGTCCAGTTCACTGTTCCTCCTCAGTGGAATTGTCTCGCCTCCCCCCGTGTCCTTGAACTAGTCTCCGTTCATTTGTAGTGTTGTAAGACATTTGCCCGTAGATGAAGCCTTACTTCTAAGCTATCTTCGTGACCTAGGGGTGTGGGAGTGAATGAAGAACCCAGCTTTGCCATAATCTTAATATCTCTTTATTAAGATCTTAACTTAAACACTATACACACAATGATAATATTTATATTTAAACTTAGCGGATCTGAAGTGAGAAAGACACAATACGTATTACCAAATAAGCGCGACCTAATCACTATATTTAACTTTACCACCAATTCCTAATTTCAGTAAATACGCAGTTCCTAGTATTAACTTGAACGATCCTTCCTCTATATCCTAGGTAGCAACAACACTCTCGAATCTTCAATGTAATTTCCTTATCTCGTGTAGAATGGTATCCACCTTGCTTGAACGCACTTTCATTTATAGCTGACACTGGAATATCGGCTTACTTACGCTTACACGCTTAAACTCCGACTAGCATAATCACTTCCCAAAAGGCCACCTCGCTTACACTAAACTTCTGCCATTTAAAAGGTTCCTAAATTTGAATAATCACGCTTCACTGCTGGATTTGGTTGGAAAAGATTTTCCTTTTTCGGCCCCAAAGAACCCAAGAGGAAAATTCATAGAAAAGAACGATGAGCCCGTCACAGGTTTGATCAGTCGTACTAGTAACTTCGTTTCTTGTGGCTTAAAAATGTCAAAACGTAAGTGCTTGAGCATCAAAGGAAAAATTTAATTCTTCAGGAAGTGAATAAAGGCATCAAGAAACTTTTCTTGCAGTTTTTCTTCCTTTCTTTTCTTTTCTTTTTTTGATAGATAATAGGTTGATATATAAAATAAATAGATGTTAATTTACAAAAAGGTGTGAATAATTACTTTTTTAATATATAAGCTTAAGAGTTTAAAATTTGTTTTATGGGGTTTATCAAGAAAATTGAAAGATGAATCTCTATATAACGAACTTTTTTTCGGGATTTAGCGACTTCTTTACATAGAGGTCCAACTGTATTAGCAAATATTTTCTAGCCAGAAAAAAAATTCAGATTATATGATACAGGTGTCTTTTTTCAATTCACAAAGGGTTGTTTATCAAACGAATTAACTTGCTTTTTTGCTCTTTTCAAAGTGGTATGTAAAAATAGCTTCGAATAGAAGGAAGTAATAAATTTAATGCTTTAAAATATTCAGAGGCTCTGCTCTTAAGTCGTTCTTTATGTGAGTCTACTAAGTTGAGTTCCGTGCATAATGAAGTTGTGAATATTACACATAGATTTCATTATCACTAAAATCATCTTGAGTTTTTTGTTGTGAAAGTATTGAACTGTGTGTGGGGTCTCAATTGATCTACGATTTGAAATGTATTTAAAAAATACTCATACAAAGTGGTTTAAAAGTGCAAATCTGTTTTTAGACATTTATCCGAAAACTCTTATAAATATTTCCAGTTATTCCTCATGAAAAGTTTAAAATAAAGAAAACTGAATTTGAGTGATATTTTAACAAGACAAATATCTTTTTAAACCAGGGTAGCCCAACGTAAATGACCTTTATGACCAACGTAAATGACGTAAATAAACATTATAATCCCGTAGGCCGCATAAAAAAAATATATATAAAGTCGGACCTGTATATAACGAAGTCGCTAAATCCCAGAAAAAAGTTCGTTATGTGGAAAATTCGTTATATAGAGATTCCTCTTTTAACATACGTTATATAAACCACATAAAACAAATTTTTAATTCATAAACACTATATTAAAAAAAGTAATTATTCACACCTTTTTTTAAATTAATATATGTTTATTTTATATATCTTACCCCCGTCAAAAAAAAAGAAAGAAAAACTGAAAGGAAAACAAGAAAAAAGAATATCGAAGAATTCACTGTATTTTCAATATTAAGAAAATAATTTTATACTAAAATTAATGAATTTTAAGGACGTTTTATATACAATTTAAAGCATACAAGTAATATTAAACCTACATTATTTTATAATTAGAACATGGGGACACGGGACAAATCCACTGGGGGTGAAAGAGGATATCGAAGATGTTTCTAGTAAACTGGGCAATGGAGGTTAAAGGTTGCACTTCGTGGATGAAACGTCCATAACTCTATTGCTCTTGGCGAGTTAGGATCTAATAAAACCAGTTCAAGATTTACGACCACCATAAAATGTGTTAGAGAGAGAATAACTTGAAATTTTTTCAGAAATACTTTAAAAAAAGGAAGAACAAAAATTGAATCACAAAAGAAAAAGTTCTCTATATAGAAAATGCACTTCACTATAGAGAGGTTATTTTTCGAAGAAAATTGCGAAATGTTTAAGGTTCCAGGAAAAAGTTCGCTACATAAAAGAATTCGCAATATAGAGGTTCGTTATATAGAGGTTCAACTGTATCTTTATATTAGATTTAAACCCATTACAAGCATTTATTGAAGTGAACATTTAAGGCAGAATGAATTATTATTATTGTTTTCCTTATTTTTCACGTATACAAATACAGATAATATGACAATTATGCAACGATCAAATAGTATTTGTGATAGTGTATCACGCTTCCACCCCATAGGTCTGGGGTTCAAATCCCGGACTGGGCGAGATTGACTCAGCTTTTCATCACTTCAGCGGGTCGATAAATGAGTACCAAGCTTGCTTGGAAACTGAATACTAATGTTTTCGCGTCAAACTGACCACTTGACCGAAACATCTGCTCATGCACCACAAAGCCAAAGGTCACGTAAACTGAGATAGCACAGTAGGCCTTGGCCCTCATGGGCTGTTGCGTTACTGAGTTCCGTTCCGTTCAAATAATGTTTAATTTCTTTAATTAGCGAGATATTGGTTCGTCGACTCTTTCGCTTAGTTTTTACTAGTCGGTCTCGATGCGTGTATTATTGGGCATCGTAACTGATGCTGCAGGTTTTCGTCCGTTATATTTGAGTGTGACTTATGTTTAGTAAATTTAATTTTCGAAAAAAAAGAGAGAGAGAAAACGATTTGCAGGTATAAGTTTATCCAAAAGCACTCACAGCTTTTTGCGCCAGATCTCTCAAATTGGACAATTTTTTCTTTTGTATCAAAAGTGTTATAAGAAT
>BMAV01013266.1:54591-66388 GCA_019973955.1 Trichonephila inaurata madagascariensis
GCTGAAATGATCGGTAATTATTAAAACATATCGATTACGTCTCACTCTCTATATAGGACACGGGCCTAATAAATCTAACGTAACTATTTCATTTGGGTAATTTGATACAATCGGATTTAATCGACCAGCTGGTAACGCATTTTTATAATTATTTACTTGGCACATATGACATGTAGAGACATATTGATCAATAAATTTTCTCATATACGGGAAATAACAAACGTCCCGAATTTTATGATAAGTTTTAAATCTGCCTAGATGCCCTGCGATTGGTTTGTCGTGAAATTCACGCAAAATGTTGTTTCTTAAAGACTTTGGAATGTATACACGCATTTCACCTAACGACGTTGCGTGTTTCGCATAAAACAACAAGACGGAAGTCGCGGAACCAATTCTAAATATCTATAGATATGACCTAACTCTGGGTCATTCTTTTGCTCTGTTATTAACTGTTCCCGCGAAGTAAGTACTAAATCTCTGATTATTGCACAATTAACTTTTCTCCTATTATACTTTCAACCGGGATTTTCGATAAAACATTAGCCACAATATTTAACTTCGTTTCTGACACATCAACGCGCAAATTCCCTTCATCTACCTTATTATCTTCAACCAGCGAATCTTGAATCGCCAACGCTTTCTGATCAAAATCTAAAACAATCCTTGATCCACTTATAAAATCAACACCAAGAATACATGGGTATTCCAAATTCGTCAACACATGAAACAACCAAGGTTTTTCAAATTTCCGGATCTGAATAATCAATTCTACAATTCCTATATTTTGGCATTTCGCTCCCTGTGCTGTGATCACCTGAGCTCGCGATTTTTTTACTTGTTTATAAAAAAAATATTTTTTTATATATTTCTTCCGATATAAATGATTTCTCTGCTCCGGTGTCCCATAGCGCTTTCAAAAATGTGTTATTTAATAAAATAGGAACGAACGGAAGCTCCACTGGTGATATACATAACGGAGAAAGCTTAATTGGTATATCCACTGCCGATTCCTTTTGATTATGAACTTCATTAACTTTCAAAACATTCAATCGTCCCCTTTGCATCCTATCACCTCGACTGAAAGCCTCACTCGAACCCCTATTTATGCGGTCCCCTCTATTAAAATTATCATTTCGATCTTTTCGAAATTGGTATCCCCTTTCGTTGAATCTCTGATCATCATTATGAAATCTATTCCTACTCTCGAACCACCTATTACTTTGACGGCTATTCTCATAAGTACCTCTAGAATCATTTCTGCCATTATTTGGTCTCGCCCAACCTCAGAATTTCTCCGGTTTCTGCGATTATAATCAAAATTAGACATCCTATGTGCGTTTTGACTCCGTCTTTCACATTATCACTATTCTGCGAACCTCTTTATAATTTGTAAGAATACCTCTCTTCAAATTTAGCTAAGATTTCTAAAAGTTGTGGCGTGTTCTGCGGATTCCGGACTTCCACATAGTCCTGGACTTGTGGTTCGAGTCTAAGAAAAATGTGATCAACCAATTCTGCCTGCGACATCCCTAGTTCCAAATTTTTATGAAGTTTAAGTAAATCGTAAACAAAATCTGTTGGTTCCTGATTTCTTCCCTGCTGGGACGCAAAAAATCTCGCTTCTAACTCTTTCTTATTTTTGACTGCGGGGAAAGCTTTCGCTAATTCTGCCTTTAGCTGCACGAAATCCGTGACTGTATCCTGCACTAACACCGATCCAAATATTGAGTACCTATCTTGAGCCCTTCCCCTGAGTTGACCTTTCAAATAAGCACATGACAAGTTACTAGGAATTTCGAGTAACTGTATTTGATTATCTATGGCCTCTAAAAATTCATTAAAGTTCTCTGACCCTGAAAAGCACATTTCTGGTAAAATACCAAACCTTCCTGCATTACCTAACCCAGAGTCATATAAATGATAACGATTCGGGCGCCATTGCGACATGGTCGTCCTTCGATGACCATATCGTGGGGTTTCAGCGTAAGTTAGAGGTGTGGGATACTCGAAATGATGAAACATTTTAGAATTCTTAATATGACTTTTATTAAGAATTTAACTTAGATTACTAAGATATCGAACACAAACTTATATTAAGTGAGAATAAACCAAAACACGTAGTCTTAATTAACACAAATCGCGCAATTAGATCACTTATCAATATAATTATATTATATCCGCCTAATCTCAATCTCAATAATATATTCGCGTTCAGAATATAATCTTCCTACCTTGGTTGAATACTCAACGTCCAATCTACTTCAAATTTTTCTCCTAAGGGCCGTACAATGGTATGTACCTTGGTTATAATGGCGAGCTTTGCGGGATTTTAGATAAGCCGTCAATCAACACTTCTATCTTCTCGGAACTGAATTTTCTCTAAATTGTCATTGTGCTCACTAAAACTTCTATCCTTTTAAAAGGGCGCGTGAGATGTCACAATATATATATATATATATATATATATATATAGTTAATATCTCAAATACCAAAAATTACAAGCATAAAAATATTAATAAAATTGAACTTAGGCACTTTCACTTACATGGCTTTGATAATATCGATATTTCTATTCTCAGAATAGTACCACATGTTCAAAAAAGATTGTGGTGGGAAAACCACTTTATTAATTATTATAACACTATATATCCGTATGGTTTGAATACTATTCACTTTGGAAAAAAATGTTTTACTTAGCATTCAACATACTAATTACAAGAATTATTTTTATAATAGTGACTTTACACATAAAGTTAAACGTATGAAAAGAGGTAATAGAAAGAGAACTCATAGACTTCCAGTGGAGATAGATTCTAAAATTAAAGATTTTTGCAGCAATTTTGAAAAATAAATCAAGCATTTCATGTTCGGTCTAAATAAAAAAGAAATTAGGTATACTAGAAATATCCTCAAAAAGTATGATTTTAAAGACTGCCATGCCTTACATATTATTAAGGATATTGTTAATTTTCTCATTCATAAATTCAATATTGAAGATATAGATTTAGTAAATAGTTCTACTGAGTATTGTACCATACTGTTCATGAATAAATCTTATAATAACATTAATTTCTCAAATATATTTAATAAGTATGTTCATTGCCTGCCTATAAATAACGTTTGCATTAAGAAAGCTTTTAAACACAATAAAAAAATAGGTAGCTCAATTTTTAATTACAATGATATTAATGATTTGCAAATTAATAATAATATTGTTTGTAATTGTAAAGAGTATTCTGAATATGTAAATGATCATCACAAGCATGTGGTAACTGGTGATTTAAATATAGTTAAAGATAATACTCCTAGAGATATAATGTCCAAAGGTACTGGTTTTAGATTAATGATCTCTAATAATAATAATGCTATTAAAAATCAAATTTCTATAGATATTAGTAATTTCATTACAAAATTAGCTATTAAATACAGTCTTCCTATTATAGCTTTTAATGAATTTAAATGCAAAGTATTAAATGAGTTATTGAACATTAACTATAAAACTGAGAGATAATGATATAACTTACAATAATATTAAGAACCAAATTGCAGACCTACAAAAGAACTTTATTATTGTCTATGTCGATAAAGTACCGGGTAATTATGCAATTATTTGCAAATGGCTTTATACTAATATGCTAAACAAACATTTTCATAATAATTCTGCTTTTATAAAATCTAATTCAAGCAAAAGAGAAATTTTTAATCGAATCTCTGCTTTTATAAAAAAATAGATTTACATATTTTGGATATTAAATTCCCTCACATTTTCCTAACTCCTAAATTTCATAAAATTCCTGTTAAATTTAGAAATATTACGAATAGTTTTAAAACTTATATTACACTTCAGGTTCAAAAAGCTACAAAATATTATTCAATCTACATTAGACAAAATTGATAATTCTATTATTGTTAAGAATAGTATGGACATTATATTAAGTACATGCAAGGTAAAAAAATAATTTCTATGTATACCTATGATTTTGAAGATTTGTTTAATTCCATAGACATAGAAGACATGTTTAAGATTCTTAAAATAGCATATAGTAAATACTTTTTAAATAGGATATTAAAATATGATAAATATATTTCTATTATTGAATTAGTATTAAAAGAAAATTATATTTTTCATAATAACGCTTATTATCAGCGAATTAAAGGTTTACCACATGGAGGACCAGTTAGCAACTGCTTAGCAAATATCTACTTGCATTTTTATGAAAATGAAAGTATTAGTTATGAATCTTGTTACTTTTTAGATACATAGATGACTTAATTATATTTAGTAATATAGTAGACTTTGTTCTTAACCTTAATTATTATCCCCACTATTTAAAATTAGTAAAAACTAATTATAATAATGAGTCAGTTAACTTTTTGGACCTTCAATTAAAGGTTAAGAATAATTTGCTATTAAGTAATATTTTTGATAAAAGAGACTCATTTGATTTTAACATTATATTTGCCTTTTTGGGGTAGTAACCTACACCTATCAATATTTAGAAATATTATCTTAAATTTTATAAAAAGAAACAATGATTTAGTTACTGATAACATTTTAAAACAAAGTAATTTTGTAAATTTTTGCAATAATTGTTTAGAATACAATTATCCAAGTAAATTTATTTATAAATATATTTCTATTTCTAATTAAATATATTTTTATCTTAGTTCATTATTTTATTTAAAATTCCTTTTATTTAGTTTATTTTAAAAAAACAAAAAAATTTAAGCGCTTATTTTAATTGCAATATATTGATTAGTATATAATTATCCAAGTTTATTTACTTTGTAATATATTTCTATTTGATTTTATCTATTCTTAACTTTGTTCATTATCGTTTTTAAAACTTCCTTTATTTAGTTTATTTTGAATAAAATCTTAGTGGTTTGTTTAATTGCAAAATAAATATCCAGGTGGCGCTACGATTCTTCCTTCTCGAATAGTCGTTTCAATTCTTTTACGTCATTTCGCGTTGGGAGCTTATTGTGGAAGGTTGAATTTTCGATTTCCAGTAATTATTTTACACGTAAGTATTTTTTTATTTTATTTTATTATTATTATTCCTCTCCTTGAGACATTCTTTATTGTTCTCTTTTCTTAGCTTCTTTAATATATTATCAGGTTTTTCTTCCACGTGTTGTATTAGGCTTAACTTTTCAACTTGGGTTTTTCCCCCCTATTATGTCGAAAGTTTCTGCTGTACGGGGAAGGTTGGATCTATAAAGCATTGCTAACCCTAATTCGCTGGCCTAATTCAGCGACAGCTTTAGAAATCATAATAGGTCTCCAGTTTAGTCCAAAGACTTTTTTGTATCTACATTTGTTGTGTCTGGTGAATTCCAATTTCTTCCTGCTTTAGCACTGTAGGTTCTAGTACTTCTTCACTTTTATTATATATATATATATATATATATATATATATATATATATATATATATATATATACAGTAGAACCTCTACATTGCGAATTTTTCTATACAGAGAAGTTTTTCTAGGAACCTTATACATTTCACGACTTTCTTCGTAAAATAACCTCTCTATAGCTAAGTGCATTTTCTAACTAACAAACTTTTTCTTTTGTTATTCAGTTTTTGTTCTCCCCTTTTTAAAAGTATTTCTGAAAAAATTCAAGTTATTCTCTCTTTAACACATTTTATGGTGGTCATAAATCCTGAAATCGTTTTATTAGATCCTAACTCGCCGAGAGCAATAGATTTCTGGACTTTTCATCTAAGAAGTGCAATCTTTAATCCCCAGTGCCCAGTTCACTAGAAACATCATCGATATCATCTTTCATCCTCAGTGGAGTTGTCTCGTGTTTTAATTATAAAATAATGTATGTTTAATATTACTTGTATGCTTTAAATTATAAAATGTCCTTAAAATTCATTAATTTTAGTATAAAATTATTTTCTTAATATCGAAAAAACACTGAATTCTTTGAAGTTCTTTTTTCTTGTTTTCCTTGCAGCTTTTCTTTCTTTCTTTTTTGACGGGTAAGATAAATAAAATAAACATATATTAATTTACAAAACGGGGTGAATAATTACTTTTTTTAATATATAGTGCTTATGAATTTAAAATCTGTTTTATGTTGGTTTATAAAATATATTAAAAGATGAACCTCTCTCTCTCTCTCTGTATATAACGAATTTTCCATATAACGAACTTTTTTCCGGGATTTAGCGACTTCGTTATATAGAGGTCTGACTGTATATACACTTGCTAGAAAAAGTCTGCGTTCACCCATAAGAAATCATTCAGCAAAAATAAATTTTAACAGAAATATAATTTTTTTCTAACAAAATTTCATGAATTTGTTAACTATTATTTGAATATTGAGCAAGCAAGAATTCGTTAATTTTGAATTAAAACTACTTACGATACCGGGAATTTTGTAGCAAAACACACAAATAGTAGGCAGACAAAGTCTGCGTTCACTATTTGAATTTTCTTGATTCTTGGAATTTGTATCAACAGGTGTTATAAGTTAACAGAGTTTTTGCATTCAGTTATCAAATAAAATAACTTAAGAAAATTGTGACGCAATAATTCTTACGTTTTTGTGAGATACGGGGATGGACATGGGCAGTAAAAAGAAGGAAATTAGTATCAGTGAGAGTAAAATCATTGTCAAAATGTAAAAAGAGGGGGAAAGTCATCGCTATATAGCCAGATCCGTTGGACGGCAGTATTCATCTATCCACACACACACAGCATGTTATTTATAACTTTAAATCTACAAGAGTTTACACATCCAAACCTCGTTTAAGTCATCCATTTAAACTCACAATCAGAGAAAAATGAAGTATGACATCAATGGTGAAAAAAAAAATCCGTGTTTGACTGCAACTCAAATAGCAACAGACATTCACGAAAAGTTTAACAAAAATATTTGGGCGGATACTGCAAGAAAAATCTTGAAAAAGATCGGATACCGTAGTTGAGTGGCTCGCAGAAAACCTTATATATTTCGATGACCAACCAGCTTAAGCGGATAGCTTCTGCAAAAGATCCTATACATAAGCCTCTGGAGTTCTAGAGGACTGTGATATTCTCTGATGAGTACAATTCTTGCATCTTCGGCATAAAAGGTCGTAAATTAATCTGGAGAAAACCTTGCACAGCGCTTCAAAAAGAGCATTTTGTACCAACGGTAAAGCACGGCGGCGGTGGAGTCATCGTGTGAGAGTGCATAGCGAGCACTGGTGTGGGCAAGTTGGATTGTATAGAATCAATTACGAACAAATATGATTACTTTGATGTCCTAAAAAACATTTTAAAGGAAAGTGCCACCAAACTCGGCTTAGGATAATCGTTTCGTTTCCAACTCGACAACGATCCTAAGCACACCGCTGAGATTGTGAAGCTTTGGCTCTTGTATAATGTCCCAAATCAACTGCACATGGCCCTGCAGTCATCTGATCTGAATCTTACGGAACACCTATGCGATTTGCTCTAATATAGGATTCGTCAACACAATGTATCTAGCAAGGATATGCTGAAGAGTGATCCTAAGGACCAATGGGAGAAGATAAGCGCTGAAGAAACCACCAGATTTGTTAGCTCAATGCTTAAACGACTTCAGGAGGTTCTCAAATGATGAGGTTATCCAACCAGCTACTAAATAGCTTATTATTCCCTTTTGAAATAATTTTTATAGTTGCAACTAATTAGTGAACGCAGACTTTTTCTACTTGATTTTTGTTAGTATCGCTACAAACCTGTTTTTATTTTAAAATCTATGATGGCAAACCAAATTTACTTTTATTATTCTGAATACTTAAAATAAACTAAATAAAATAAAATTAAAAAAAAATTTTTTTAAATTCCAGTTTTTAAATTTTTTTTTCGTTGTTCATGTAAGCAACAGTACATGAACGCAGACTTTTTCTAGCTAGTGTATGTATATATATTAAAGAAAACGTTTAGTTAAGAATCTTCCAAATCTTCAAACGCCCCTCAAAACAAAAAACTTCAATATTTTCTATTGAAATGAATCTGTTTAATCCCTTCAAAATATAGAGAACAATACATTATAGAATAAATGATAACGTTTTAATAAACAAAAAGTTGCTTCAAAATGGGGCTAAAATAAAAGGAACTATTCTTCCACTTTGCCCGATATATTTAAATAATAATTCATCAGAATCGAACAGAAAAAATTACTTATTAAAACTATACCTTTCAATTTAAATACTTTCCTACATCCAACAACTATACCATTTCTTTCATTCTAAATTAATTATAAAAATCCCCCCTGTGTTCCCACTATTACTTTTGAACAAACAAAAATAATTTGAACACATCAACTAATAATGATGTTGTATTAATTTCTTTGAAATTAAAAAAAAAATATTAGCATTAACTTAATTATAAGGCTTTAAATATTGACTTACAAAAAGAATAAAAATAATTCTACACGTCACACAAATTAAGATATAACATTAAAAGGGCAAAAATGTCAAAAAATTAAGTTTTATTCACATTTTTATGGGCTACAGGTTGGCTGTCGCTATATTAAGAAATGTAGAATTCTTGGCGCTCGCAAAAGATTTTAAAAACAATCTAAGAAAAACTTCATTCATATTATATTCGGAGATTTTATTCGATAATCACACAAGTGTAACATTAGAAGAATTGAACGTTTTATTCGATTGGCTTCTCTAAAAATGTATTTATGTATTTTGTCGCGAAAACACTGAAAGAGCGAAGGAGTGATTGACCCGAGGAGGGGCGAGCGCCTAATAAATCTTAGTCACCCAAGGAGCGAAGGGGTGACTGACCCTAGGAAGGGGTGTAAGCGTTGTTTCTCTTTTCTCTGGTGGCAACAGGGGGAGGAAAAGAGCTCCGAAGAGAGAGGGAAAGGTAGTTCCTCTAGATGCGTTTGGAGGAAACGGACGGCTATGAGCGTGCGCGATAATATTTAAGCTTTTTTATGCATCCTTGTAAATACTTAATAAATGTTTTATTTAAATTGAGAAACACTCGTAGCCACATCATTTATTTCGCACTTAGTTTACAGTTTGTGAATGAGTTGTGAATTTTATTGAACATTTTTGTTGAGGGAATACATCGTACAAGGGAATCGTAATATTCTATACATCGTACATGTAGGTTCCATACGGATGATAAAAAATCACCTTGTGCCTGAAATTCAGAGATATCTCGGTGAATTTTTTTTATAATTTGAGCGTTCAGGTCGTACCAATCACTTGTTATCATATGTTATTACTTATTATCGCAATACACGTGCTCGGTTTTTTATGTATTCGAGCGGTGATTTAATTTGATAAGATTTGATCATGATTTATTTTGATAAGAAATATGTAGCAAAAATGCATTTTAATTAGAGGAATTAGTGAAAACATTTATTATCAGTTTTATAAAGAAATAATTTTTGGATTCCGCATATTTTTTTTCACGTGGTAGCTTTCTTATGTTAGAGCAAATGCTTAAAATTTAATTTTGTAGAAAAATTTGCTTATATTATTTATGAGTACGAAATGATACTTTTTCATTGAAATTATATTATGTGATTTCGATTATCTTAGTTGTAATCAAAAACAAATATTTTTCCTTAAGCAGTGTGTTGCCACTCTTAATAAGTTCAACATTTCCTGTTTTCTATTATTTAATATTTGTTTCGCGTTTGTTTATTCTCTTTGAATCTGGCAACAGAATTTTAGTTGAATATGTTTATGGAATATTCTAAGAAGTTTACGTTTTACGCTAAGAAAAGAACTGTATAATATTTTATGTTTACGGAGTGTGTGCTCAAATAATTAGTCATTTCATGTATATAGCTTCATTAATTCATAAGTATAAATAGCCTCATTTTATCCTGCGTGTTGAAGAAAAATAAAAAATATTGAAATCGAAAAAGAATAGTTTCTCGAGTCACAACAAAGTAGCTTCAGTGACAAGGACAGAAAACTGTAACTAAGACAACCTCAAGTATCCAAATTTATGCACTGGATTATTACTTTTTAAAGGTAAAGTGGTTAACTTATGAATTTATTTAATTTGTGACTGCTTCTGTGTTATTTATAAGAAGTTCTGTCTCGTATGGAATGTTTGAAACAAATCTGATATACATTCGAAATAAGTCAAATGACTCAAGATTCAGACAAAAATGATAAAGAGGCTGAAGTAAAAACTGAGTTGAGTTGAGCTGATTTGAGTTTGGTGTTTTATGGCGCAAGAGCCAGTTTTGGCTATACTGCGCCAAACATTCATAGGTCTGTAGTCTGGACGGGAAAAGAAGAAAAGAAGAAATTGGATGACAAGATGGAGGATCGAAAATAGAGAAGGATCACTGGGGTACCCCGGGGTCATGACACCCGTGTTTACCAAAGATAGTAAACCCCTTAGGAAAAGGAAAAGATCTCTAGGGTACCTCGGGATTGTGACACCTGTACCCACCTAAAGAAGGTGAGCCCCCTGAGGGGAAGTAAAAACTGAAGCTAATAATGAGGCTACGTTAAGAGCTAAAAACTAATTTACACCATCTATTTACTGTAACGGCTAATTCTTTTGATGATATTCATTGTAGTATGAATAGTGAAAAGAACATTAGCATTCAGTTCAGTAAAGTTTGCGAAAAAGCAGAACGTGTATTTAAAGTAGATCAAGATATTGAAGAAATAACAAATTTTACTGATGAAGAATATGATGCAATGGAATCGTAAAGGGACAGATTTACTGAAATAAGGGTTATATACGAGAAGAATTATAACAAACATGGTGAAGGTAACTCTGAAATTTCAAGTGAGATTTCACCGGATAATTTGAAACTCCCTAAATTAAGTTTAAAAGAGTATGATCTTATGCCTAGATCATGGATTGCATTTTGAGGTCAATTTTGCCGGGTTCATGAAGATAAAAACTTAAGAGAAGAAGATAAGTTTCAAAACTACTTCCTTCGTTAAAACCAAAAACTAAAGTACATAAAATTGTAGAAAGTTATCCTCCTTCTAAAGGCAACTATTTAAAAGTTATTGACCATTTAAAGTCTCGATTTGGAAGAAATGATTTACTGATTGAAGTTTATATTCGGGATCTGTTGGCTTTAGTGAATAACAAATCAGTCATAAAATTAACTGATTTATACGATAAACTTGGTTCCTATTTATGATCGTTAGAAACATTAAAAATGAGAAATCAAATTATGCAGCAATGCTGTATCCTGTTGTGGAATCATGTTTCCCAGCAGAAAAGGGCTTGGGACAGACAAAGACTCAACAGAGAGGCCCAGAAGATCTAGCTCTTGAAAAGGAAAAGGTTCTCGAAATTTGATGACTTTCCTACGTCATGAAGTAGAGGGAGAAGAACATCGTATTTTAGCAGAAAATGGGTTTGGAAGTAGATCGAAGAGAATGGAGTCCAATGAACAAGTTCAACGAGATGAGCCTACGGCTACTACCCTAGTAGCAAACAGGCATGCATGTAAAATAAGCTTTATATTTTGTGACCGTCCTCATTCAAGTCAAGATTGTCAAAAAATGTCAAACAAGAGTTACGAAGACCGAAAATCAGTAGTAATGCGTCGGAGGTACTGCCTGGTTTGCCTTAAACGGGGTCATACGGCAAAAAATTGTCACAGTAGTGTTGTGACGGGCTCACGCGTCTTATCTGTAACATAACCTCTGGGTTCATTGGTGGCCAAGATTAATGACAACTCTTTTCCCCCAAAAACCAAGAAGCGAAAGGTGAAAAAGAAACGCAAATAAGATAGCTTTTAAATAACGGAAGTTTCAGTAAGTGAAATGGAAATTTGGGGAATGTTATGTTTGA
>BMAV01013266.1:66398-81010 GCA_019973955.1 Trichonephila inaurata madagascariensis
GGAAGTTTCAGTAAGTGAAATGGAAATTTGGGGAATGTTATGTTTGAAAGAGATACAAGCGTGAATTGACAGCTAATCGTGAAGTTACCTGGAAAGGAAGCCATTAATACAAGGTGCATACCATTTCACGCGCGCCCAGACGTTTCCACATAAAGATTGAATCTAAGTTTGGATTAAGGTAGGACTGATTATTTGATATTAGGATTTGTAATATTATTAGAAGTGAGAGTAGGCGGATAAAATAATTATAACTTACAGAAAGTGGTCTAAATTACGTGATTCGGTTTAACTATCGTTGTGTGTTTGTTCATTATAGATTCTGGCTTAATTAAATTTATCTAAATTCTTAGACATTTAAGTTCTATTCTTAATAAAGTCATATTAAGAATGAAGAATGTCTATTCCTTTTGCAAATTCTACACTTCTAGCTCACGCTGACAATCAAAGATACGGTCACCAAAGAAGGGGGGGGGGGCGCGGTAACACAGTGGCGCCCAACGAAATTTAATTTGTGACCACGGGGTAGGAAGCTCGAGTGGGTTTGGTATTTTACCAGAAGTGCACTTTTCCGGGTCAGAAAATGTGGCCGACTTTTTGGAAGCCATAGACAATCAAATAAAATTACTAGAAATACTTAGCGATTTAGCATGTGCTTATTTGAAAGGTCGTATCCGGGGAAGGGCCCGAGATTGGTATCAGATATTCGGATCAGTGTTAGTGCAGGATACCACCACGGATTTCGCGCAGCTAAAAGCAGAATTATCAAAAGCATTCCCTGCCATACGGAATAAGAAAGATTTGGAGACCAGGTTTTACGCGTCTCAACAGCGAAGGAACCAGAAACCAACGGATTTTGTTTACGATTTATTAAAGTTGCATCAAAAACTAGTACTAGGGATATCAAAAGCGGACTTGGTTGATCACATTCTTGTTAGACTCGAACCACAAGTTCAGGAATACGTGGAGGTTCGAAATCCAGAAAACACGGTACAACTTTTGGAGATCTTAGCTAAATTTGAAGAGATGTATTCTTGCAAATCAACGCGGGTATCGCAGAATGGTGATAATGTGGAAAGATGAGGTTTGAATGAGCATAGGATGTCTAATGTTGGTGATAATCGCAGAAATTGGAGAAATTCAGAAGTTGGGCGTAGACCAAATAATGGCAGGAATGATTATAGGGGTAACTATGAAAATCACCGTCAAGGAAATCAGTGGTTCGAAAGCAGGAATAGATTTCAGAACGATGACCGCAGATTCAACGATAGGGGATACCCATTTAGAAAAGGAGATCAAAATGATGATTTTAATAGAGGGAACCGCAGAAATAGGGGTTCCAGTGAGAATTTCAGTCGAGGCGATAGGATACAAAGAGGACGATTGAATGTTTTGAAAGTTAATGAGGTTCAAAGTAATAAAAAGAACTCGGCAGTGGATATGCCGATTAAACTTTCTGCGATATTTATGTCTCCAGTGGAACTTCCATATGTTCCTATTTTATTAAATGAAACTTTTACAAAAGCGTTATGGGACACTGGAGCGGAGAAGGCATTTATATCTGAGGAAATATATAAAAAATATTTTTTTTTATAAGCAAGTAAAAAAATCGCGGGCACAGGTGGTTAAGGCACAGGGAGCGAAATGTCAAAATGTAGGAATTGTAGAATTGAATATTCGAATTAGGGAGTTTGAAAAGCCTTGTTTGTTTCATGTGTTGACAGATTTGGAATACCCATGTATTCTTGGGGTATATTTCATTAGTGGATCAAAGATTGTCTTAGACTTTGATCGAAAATCATTAAAGATTCCCTATTCGCAAAGAGATAAGGTGGTTAAAACATTTGAGGAAGGAAATGTAAAAATAGATCTGTCTAAGACAAAGTTTGTGATATAGCCCCCCCCCCCGTTTGGTGACCATATCTTTGATTGTCAGCGTGAGCTAGAGGTATGAGGTTTTCTAAATAAACAGACATTTTAAATTCTTAATATGACTTTATTAAGAATAGAACTGAAACGTCTAACAATTTAGATAAATTTGAATAAGTAAGAATCTAGAATGAACCAACACGCAAAAAGATAGTTAAACCGAATCGCGTAACTTAGACCACTTTCTCTAAATAATTATTCAATCCACCTACTCTTACATCTAATAATATTACAAGTTCTAATATCAAAAAAATCAGTCCTACCTTAATCCAAACTTAACTTCAAGCTTTATATGGAAACGTCTGGGCACGCGTGCAATGGTATGCACCTTGTTGTAATGGTTAGGTTTCTAGGTAACTTTACGATAGGCTGTCAATTCACGCTTGTATCTCCTCCAAACATAACATTCATCAAATTGCCATCCTGCTTACTGAAACTTCTGTTCTTTTAAAAGCTATCTTATTTGCATTTCTTATTCGCATTTCGCTTTTTGGGGTTTGGTTGGAAAAGAGTTGCCATTAATCTTGGCCGTCAAAGAATCCAGAGGTTATGTTAAAGAAAAGACCCGTGAGCCCGTCACAAACCCCTCCAAGAAGCAAAACGTGATTTTTTCGAGAGTCTTCATGGCTCTTAAGAAATAACGTGCCTAAATTTTTATTTCTTAATCTCCTCACTTTCCAAGTTTTATTTAAATTTTAACCTTGAATCCTTATTTTAACTATTAATTTTCATTATTCATCTTAAATTTAATTTTTAATATTCCTCCTTTTAATTTGAACTCTTGACAGCCACAATAAATTTTGCTCAACTAATTAGACCAACATTAACAGTTATGCATTTTAATCATGGTAGATTCTCACTTTTACAACAGATATGGGCACGCCCCATCCGGGCTACGGAACCAACCATCTTTGACTTCCATGGAAAAACGAGGTCCTTAACTAACTTAAATCTACCACTTATAATCTATTCACAATAAGCTTCTTTCCAGTGCTTTTCCATGAGGTTTCCTTTGTCTTACGTCTAGGAGTCATATTGAAAGAAAACATTTTGCTTGCAAAAATTACTTCTATTCATCCTTTTCTAATTAGAATTCAGGGTCTGTCACCCTGAAATAAAAACTCTTTAAGCCACTGAGAATAACATGTTTTCACATTATACTAGTACATTTCACAATTTTTATACATTATATATCACTTTTAAATTACAGCTAATTTTCATATATACACCTCATCTGGTTCTTCCGAAAAATTTCCCATCAGTCGCGCGGCGCCGTTAATGTTATTGTTAGTATCCTACATACGCCGCGTTTCCCTGAACCAGATGTACATTAATATGAAACAATACAACAATATATATATACACACTATACAATTACAAACATTTTTCAATAAATCATTAAAACAAATAACCAAAGGAATTGTCGCATCTCAGCGAAGTCATACATAGAAGTAAACAAATGCATACTAATTACAATTGTTTTCTCCAGCAATTGAGAAAAAAATTTTACTTGTCAAAAGTTCAAAAAAAAAAAAAAATACACTCATTGTAGTGTCAACTTTTACTTGGATTGTAATTTTTTAAATACCTCCCGAGACTTCCTTCTCTGCAATAATTCTTCCGACCACTTGTTGGAAAGAATATAAAATGAAACGATACAAACTGAATTTTATGGCTGGCATATCCTACTAGAACCTCCAAGGATAAGGTACTATTAGTCTTCGCTCCTCTTCTCATTTCTTCGCTGCTCTGTTGAGCAGTTTCTTTTTTGTTGGTCTTCCTGCTACTTGATCTTGTCTACTCCCTGATGTAGGATCTGTAGTTTTCACCTTGGCTGTTTCTGGCTTGATCTGACTTCACTATACTGGTTGGTCGGGACTCCTGATCCTGCTTCTTTCGTGATCTGAGGTTATACCTCTCTCAATCTTGAACCACTGCTCCTTCCGTTCGGTTCCTCTTACCACTTATATAAATGGTATGGTTATCTGATGACAATGGTCTTTTTCGTTGACAAATGTTTCTGCAACTTTCTTTGTGGTCCACTTGACCAAGATCCATGCGATCGTTTATATCCTAATCTTTCCTGGCGTTTTCTTTTAATCTTTGTTTTATTATTGGAAAAAGAGCTAGGTAGTAATCTTATAAGTGGTCCGCGCTTATCAGCCCTATCTGTGTGTCTCTCACGTTCATTTGACTTAAGATTTATCCCTTTTTCCTCTAACTCACGCTTTACATCTGACACTTTCTTCCTACCATATTGCGACTCATTTGATCTTCGTTGTACGCTTTCCCAATAACACGTTTCCTGAAGTGAACTAATGCTATCCGAGGTTCCCGTTCCTATCTCAATCTCGTCACATTTCCTATGACGATATATTCTCACTTGATCAACATTGACGGTTAACCTTTTTCCTGACCGCCATATGATGACATTATTCTGTTTTACTTTTAACACCCTATATGGACCTTCAAATTTTGGCTGGAACTTTGCCACAATTTTGTTTGCTGCTGAACTTAAAGGGAACGTTTCTAACAAGACCCAGTCATTCCCTTAATTTGTACATCACGCCTGCATCTATTATAATACTTCTCCCATTTTCATGTTTAGCTTTTGTGTTTCGTCTAGCCTCATCAAACAATTTTTCAATATCACCTACTGCAAACTCAGTTCCGTCCGATATCATAATTAATTTTTGAAATGGGGTAATCTACTTTCGACCCAAAAATAATTCCGTAGGGCTTTTTCCCGTAGTTTCATTCACTGCTGTACGAATAGCATAAGCAAACTCACGTAAGAATTGGTCCCATGTATAATGCTGATCCTTTACATAATTGGCAATCATTTGCACAAGATCGCGATTCACGCGTTCGGTTCTATTGGCCTGAGGCCTATATACAACAGTCTTCACATGCCTTATGCCTAATCTTTCACTTAAATGTTCAAAAATTTCGAATATAAATTGGGGACCGTTCTCACTTATTAATTTTATTGGAGCTCCACATCCCGATATAAAATTATCAAAAAAATATCCGCTATTACACGAGCCAAGGCATTTTTAAGACGTATGATTTCAGCCCATTTGCTGAAATGATCGGTAATTACTAATACATATCGATTACCTCTCACTCTCAATGTAGGGTACGGACCTAACAAATCTAACGTAACTATCTCATTTGGATAATTTGACACAATCGGATTTACTCAACCAGCTGGTAACGCGTTTTTATAATTATTAACTTGGGACATATGGTATATAGATACATATTGATCTATAAATTTTCTCATATACGGGAAATAACAAACGTCCCTTATTTTATGATAAGTTTTAAAACGACCAAAATGACCTGCTATGGGCTTGTTGTGAAATTCTCTCATTATTTCATTCCTTAAAGACTTTGGAATTTATACACGCATTTCACCTAACGACGTTGCATATTTCGCATAAAACAACAAGCTCTCAATTAAACGGAAATCGCGGGACCAATTCTCACATATCGTCGCATTAACTGAGCTATCTTCCGGGTTTTCTAAATATCTACAGATATGACCTAATTCTGGGTCATTCTTTTCCTCTGTTATTAACTGTTCTCGCGACTTAAGTACCAAATCTCTGATTATTGCACAACTAACTTTCTCTCCCATTATAGTTTCAACCGAGTTTCTGGATAAAACATCCGCCACCGCATTTTGAGTTCCAGGACTATGTTCCCATTCTATATTAAATTCTGCTAATTTGAGTGCCCATCTGATCATCCTGCTCGACAAATTTTTCCCATGAGTTAAACGTGTTAAAGCAGCGTGATCAGTAATAACTTTAATCGGCAGTGATCCTAAAAATGTTCTAAATTTCTCAGCGCCTAAACTACTGCCAAACATTCGTTTTTGGTTAGCGTATAATTCCTCTCAGCGTTGCTCAGTGTAAGCGAAGCAAATACAACTGGTCTCTGTTCTTGATTAAAAACCGCTCCCACACCTATTTAACTTGCTTCTGTAAATAACTCGAAAGGCTTTTTGAAATCCGGCAATTTTAAAACTGGCGCCTTTGTTATGGCCGCCTTAATCGCGTCGAATGCCTTCTGCGCCTCAATTGACCAGAAAATTTTTTTTTTAATTTTCCCTTAAGATTATAAAGGGATTCGCAAAGATCAGCATAATTTTTAATAAATTTCGCGTACCACTGGGACATACCCAAAAACTTGGATACCTCCTTTGAATTTCGCGAATCCTAAATACTTCAATTCATCACAACGAAATCTATACTTTTCTTTATTTAATGTCAATCCTACATCTTGCAATAACGTAAAAACTTCCCTTAAATGCTCAACATGCTGAGTGAATGATGGAGACGAGATGATCAAGTCTTTCACATATACATTCATAAGCTTCCCTATCACCGGTTTCAATATAATTTCAATCGCCTTCTGAAACTTGGGAGCCGCCCCTGATAAGCCAAATGGCATGCGCCGAAATCCGTAGGTGCCACTTTTTACTACGAACGCGGTCTTAAGGGAACCGGGACGTTCTCGATGACACAAAATGAGCAAAATTTGGCTTTTCGAAAGAACATTATTTTCAAAAACAGAAAGACTCCATAAATAAAAAATTTGTGTCATACAATATATATATTTTTCTTAATATACTACAACATAAAATTATTAAATATATAAAATATTTTAAGAAATATAAGGATTCGAAAAAGTACACACCAAAAAAAGTTTTCGGATACATGGTGCTCTTTAGGTACATGTATCTTTCCTTTTATAACATATAACACCACAAAACATGCTGTTTTAGTTATAAAATTGTACCTTTATTTAAATGTAATAGTTCTTTTTATATTTCCTTGCACAGAATTTTTTTAAAAAATTTTTTGAATTTTGATAAAAATGGCATTTTTTTTTTTTTAGAAATTGAGCAATAAAAGTAAAAATATTAACATTTCAGAAATAAAATTAGTAGCATTAAATACATTATCATGACACAAATACTCATACCAAGTTTCATTAAAATATAACAAATAGATTTTCTACACATGTACCGAAAAACTGAAAAAACACATTTTGAGAAAATTGAAAAAAACTAAATAAAATGATGCATTTACCTCTAAGATTTGAATTTTAAAATTTTCCAGCACTGTGTACTCATCTTGCATTGTCTGTTCTAAAGCATCCTGCTTCCTTTTAATTTGCCTTTTTATTGTTTTGGCTTCTTTGGTAGCTTTTAGAACAGCCATCTCAGCTTCACAAATTCTGACGTAGTCAATTTTGCGAAGGCCTTCACAAGTGTTGATGCCTGGATTGATTTTTAATGCTTTTAATACTTCTGTCCTTGCGTATGCACCTTCATTGAAGCATATAACTGCGTCCATAACACCCATTTGCAAAGTTCTTTTGCTCACAAATGTGTTTTTCGGCACACGATTCCACACACAGTTATTAAAGCTTTCGTTGGGGTTCTGAGTTTGGCCATGCAAACATTTTAATAACAGTTCTTTTGCAGTTAAGTCTCTAAAACTTTTTTAATTTTAAAAAAAAAACTGCTTCTGGGAGGGAATGTTTGTGGGTGTATTTTTCACCTGATACAATGCTTTTATTGTACCCGCACCAACTTTCTTCTCCCATAGGGCACAAAGCATGTTGCGGATTTTCATCTGTCGACTGTTTATGGAAATATATTGCCCAGATGGCTTTGGACATATCTGCGACTGATTTTCCAACATTTCTTCTTATGGCTAGGCCATAATATTTTTGCAGCAGAAGAATTTCTGCATCCGTCAGCCTTCCTATCGTCCAGATATTGGTTTGTTGTCTGACAGCTTGGTGGATTTTAAGTTGTTCTTTAGGGCTCTCAGTCTTGCTCCCATCCTTTTTTGGACGTGGCCGATGCACTCTAGTTTTTCAACAGGAAATTCATCACCGTATATGTTTGATTCTTGAACTTTTAGGAACCCCTTCGAATCTCCATCTCCAAGGTACTTAACATACCGAACATTGTAATTTGGTAAGGAGCGACTGAAAATCCGCAATGCTCCTTCACTCTCCATTCCCGCACTAAATCCGTGATAGTTTAACTGGCAATTATCACAGGTTTTGTTCGTATTTTTGCATTCAAAGCAATATTTTGATAGGCACTCAAAATCAATAACTTTTCCATTATCGAGAGAAGTTGCAGTTACAACGCCATTCTTCGAAGAGTGTCCTCTTTTCTGCCAGGTCCCATCAAGAGCAATTGCTATGTTCTTACTGTGTTCATTTTCAATGACAGCTTCATTAACGCTGTTAACCATTGAACGAGATGAAACAGTTTCCAACGCTTTAAAAATTGGCGTATACAGTCTTTCAAATTTAGCTGGAGGAGGAGGTAAGTTCATCAGTGCACAAAATATCTGAGCTGCACTTTTGCCAATTCCAATGCACCTCATGCCATAAACAAACCTCAAATTTACTTCATATCCATCTGACACGGTATTTGAAGTCATTGAAGAATGACCAGAACCACAATACTTGCAAGTTGCTGACACACTGGTAGCAAGGCCTTTGCGACTACTTTTATTTTCAGCAACATCAAAGAAAGATCTATCACAATATCTGCATTTTGCAATATTGTTGAAAATATCATTGAGCATATTTAAGTCAATAATAACATACCTGCTTTGAGTTTCAACTGAAAAATTATCTTCATAGTCCTTAAAAGATACTTCACTCTTCTCAATTTTCTTTTTAGATGCACTGACATCAACTCGTTCACTCTCAGTATTTACTGAAGTGTTTTTACGAATTAAACGACGTTTAACTTGCCCAAACTTTTTTGTTCGAGGCATTTCAAATGTTTAAAATTCTCGCAAATTGCAAGCAAATTGAATGTAAACAAAAAAAAAGTAAATTAGCTGTCAAAATACGAAATTCGTAACTCACGTGTTTGTAACTCAAGCACGAGAAAGCAAAATGTTTAAAATTCGCACACACAGCTTGGGTATAAACAAGATTGAGTTGAGTAGTTATAGTCCTTCTCAAACCACAAGAATAAAATAAATAAATCAGATTAAGTGATATAAAAACCAATCTACATAAAAATATGCTTCGGTCAGCTGTAAAAAGGGCGTGGCAGTTGACGTGCGATAACGTAAACAACAGGCGTGACAACTGTTGCTTACATTTTAAAACCGCAATTACTCGGATATTAAGCTTTAAACCTATACATGTTATACATTTTTGGAATCAGCATTAAATCTACTTTTTTTTAAGATGAAAATTGAAAAATCAATTTTTTGAAGGGTTAGAACGTCTCTGTTCCCTTAACAATATCACTGGGGGTTATTGCCATTTGCAAGTACCCACTTCTTAGATCAAGAGATGACATTATTGTAGTATAGGGGATATTCGTTATTAAATCATGTATTAACGGCAAGGGATAGCGAGGATACCTCGTGACTGAATTAAGTTTCCTATAGTCAACCGCAAATCTATATGCTTCCGGATTATCCGGTAGTAACCCATTATTTTTCTTACATAACACAACAGGTGACGCGTACAGGGATTGAATTGGAACTATTCTTCCTTCTTGCACCTTTTTCTCAATATGAAATTCGAGTATCGCTTGCTTTTGCCGATCATACCTGTACGGCCTGGAAACAACCGGTGGACTATCTCCCGTAGAGAGAGATGTCACAAGGTTTGTGAAAGTATGTATGGATGACGTAATTATCTCGTCTCCATCATTCACTCAGCATGTTGAGCATTTAAAGGAAGTTTTTACGTTATTACAAGATGCAGGATTGACATTAAACAAAGAAAAATGTAGATTTGGTTGTGATGAATTGAAGTATTTAGGATTGATTTTTAGTAAGGAGGGAATCAAAACGGATGAGACAATGGTTCGAGCTATACTTGAGATGAAACCAACGCGTAATTCCAAGGCATTATCCAAGTTCTTAGGTATATCCCAGTGGTACGCGAAATTTATTAAAAATTATGCTGATCTTTGTGAACCTCTTTATAATCTTAAGCGAAAATTTAAAAAAAAAATTTGTTCAATTGAGGCGCAGAAGGCATTCGACTCGGTCAAGGCGACCATACCAAAGCGCCAGTTTTAAAATTGCCAGATTTCAAAAAGAATTTCGAGTTACTTACAGAAGCAAGTTCAATAGGTGTGGGAGCGGTTCTAAATCAGGAACAAAGACCAGTTATATTTGCTTCGCGTACACTTCGCAACGCTGAGAGGAATTATACGGTAACCGACAGAGAATGTTTAGCAGTAGTTTGGGCGCTGAATAAATTCAGAACATATTTAGGATCACTGCCGATTAAAGTTATTAATAATCACGCTGCTTTAACGCGTTTAACTCATGGGAAAAATTTGTCGAGTAGGATGATCAGATGGGCACTCAAATTAGCAGAATTTAATGTAGAATGGGAACATAGGCCTGGAACTCAAAATGCGGTGGCGGTCGTTTTATCCAGAAACCTGGTTGAAAGTATAATGGGAGAGAAAGCTAATTGGGCAATAATCAGAGATTTGGTACATACATCGCGAGAACAGTTAATATCAGAGCAATAGAATGACCCAGAATTAGGTCATATCTATAGATATTTGGAAAACCCGGAAGATAGCTCAGTTAATGCGACGATATGTGAGAATTGGTCCAAAAGCTTCAAACTTATAGAGGGCTTGTTATTTTTTGCTAAATATGCGACTTCACTATGTGAAATGCGACTATACATTCCAAAGTCTTTAAGGAATGAAATAATGAGAGAATTTCACGACAAGCCCATAGCGGGTCATTTTGGTCGTTTTAAGACATCATAAAATAAGGGGTGTTTGTTATTTTCCGTGTATGAGAAAATTTATTGATCAATATGCTTCTACATGCCATATGTGCCAAAGTTAATAATTATAAAAACGCATTATCAGCTGGTCGATTAAATCTGATTGTATCAAATTATCCAAATGAGATAGTTGCGTTAGATTTGTTAAGTCCGAACACTACATCGAGAGTGAGACGTAATCCATATGTATTAGTAATTACCGATCATTTCAGCAAATGGGCTGAAATTATACCTCTTAAAAAGGCCTTGGCTCGTGTAATAGTAGTTACTTTTTTTGATAATTTTATATCGCGTTTTGGAGCTCCAATAAAATTAATAAGTGATAACGGTCCCCAATTTATATCCGAAATTTTTGAACATTTAATTGAAAGATTATGCATAAGTCATGCGAAGACTGTTGTATATAGGCCTTAAGCAAATAGAACCGAACGCGTGAATCGCTATCTGTTGTAAATGATTGCAAATTATGTAAATGATCAACATGATACATGGGACCAATTCTTACGTGAGTTTGCTTATGCAATTCGTACAACAGTGAATGAAACGACGGAAAAAACCCTTGCGGAATTATTTTTGGGTCGAAAGTTGATTACCCCATTTCAAAAATTAATTATGGTATCGGACGGAACTGAGTTTGCATTAGGATATATTGAATGATTGTTTGATGAGGCTAGAAGAAACACAAAGGCGAAACATGAAAAATGGGAGAAGTATTATAATAGACGCAGGCGTGATGTACAAATTAAGGCGAATGACTGGGTCTTGTTAGAAACACTCCCTTTAAGTTCAGCAACAAAAAAAATTGTGACAAAGTTCCAGCCGAAATTTGAAGGTCCGTATAGGGTGTTAGAAGTAATAAAGTATAATGTCATGACACACACATATGGCGTAAACTATCTCGCGAGACCATTAACGCTAGTATCGAGTGTATGCCTGCTCCCGGGATAAAACAATTTGCAGTCTTCTCGCTTTAAATATTAAAGATAACACAATTATTCTTCATCGGAATTTTATATTATTTTTCATTATTTAACACATTAATTCTAAATGCTCATTCTGTGAGGCTTAAAATTACAGTTCGCTTAAAACTAATTATAATACGAGCATTCATTTTAAAATATCATTTTACACTTTCGTAAACATTGTCGTGCATTTGGGTTTACTCTCTTGACAGTTCAGCTATTATATCAAGAATGTTTTAGTTTTTTTAAAAAATGAACTCGTTCGAAGAGTGGGTACTTCAGATAGTATAACTTTAATGTATCAGTGCTACACAAGGTATTTTATAACTAATTTATTAATACTAAATTAAGAGCAAGTTTAATATGTATTAGCGACTTCCATGGGCTTGTCTTGCAGAGGAAAGTTTTTCAAAGGAAGGCTTGCGATTAGAAATTGACACTCTGAGTACTTTTTTTATATTTGGCTGAGATCTATATTTTGTCTTCAAAGCAGCTACCACATTTTACAATCTGCTCCAATTCAAAAATTCGAGAAAGAAAAATAAAATATATATTACTTAAAAGTAACATAAATAAAATTTAATAAAGTTATCTTATTAATTTGTACGGTTTATAATTAAGATCGTATTATAGCTTTAGCGTCAAAGGGCATTATTATTGCATTCAATACATTATTATTGTATAAGGGGGGCGCGATAAAAATTATGATTGAAAAGTGGGTCGCCAGTATTGAAAGTTTGAGAAGCACTGTTATAACTAAATAAAATAAGTCTCTGGAATCACTGTTGCTTGTATAAAATTATACTTAATTTTACTTCTATCCTGACATTTAAAGTAAATGAATTAATCTGTGAATGGTTGTTTAAGCTTAATCTGTCAAACTTATTAAGCTAATTTGAGTGTTAATATATCACATATTTGTAATCAAAAATAACCGTAACTTTGAATCGAATCGTATTTTAACTATTCAGACAAAACATTAAGATTTTCTACAACATTGTAAGCTATTATCGTCTTACATTATCGAAACATAAACGTTGTTTAAGAATTGTTAACAAAGACACAAAATTTAAAAGCTTCTAAGTGCCTACACCAGGAGTCGGCAACCTTTTAACTGTGGCGTGCCAAACGAATCTAACACTAGAATTCAGCGTGCCACACAGTAAAACATTTTTCAAACAATTCGAGTCCCTCGATAATGCATGCATAGTTAGAGAATAAAGGTCAATAATATAGAGATATGTACAGTTTTATTATATATATATATATATATATATAAAAACACTTATATATATATATATATATATGGATTAATTTTGCATATCATTTAAAGATATCTCTTAATATAAAAATAATCAGCATAAAATGCAACTATTTCTTCAACAAAAATTAAAATTGTACATGTATTATGTATATTTTTATATTAAAATATTTTTTAAAACAGTATAAGTATTTTCCTCTTATTATAGTTAAATAAAAAGATTTAATTTTAATGCGAACATAGTGCGTGCACCACTCTATACATTCATATGGGAAAATTAAGGGTATAATGTGTGACGAGTGGGGCACAAGGCAGGGGAGGGGGGTAAGCCCCCCCCCCCCATGACTCTTGATTTTTTTTCAATTGATTATAACTTAATGCATATAGTACATAAAATTTAATTAATTATTTGTTATTAATTACTAATATCATTAATAAATGCTAATTATGTATTCAATAGTTAATTTTTTACTGTTTTTTGTTTCCCAAAATCTAAAGAATATGTTGAGCGGCATTTTGGATACGAAAATAATAGACTTCCGCCCCCTTGAAAAATTCCTGTGTGTGAGTGAATTTCAAGTGGAGACGATTCTGAGCATTTAGCTGTTAAACAATTTCTTTGCGGATCCAAAATATATTTCATAAGTTGAAACATATTTTACTTAGATATGTAGAACTAAAAGCGGAAATCAGAGTACATGCAATTTTCTCTCTTCAAACAATTAAATATCTCTAACAATGACATTCAATAATTTACAAAATAGCTGTAAATCAGTGCTTCTCAAACTTTCAATATTTGTGACCCAATATTCAATCGTAATTTTCATCGCCCCCCCCCTCCTACAATAACAATGTATTAAATTCAATAATACTTTATTTTGACACTAAACCTACAATTTGACTGTAACATCTTGAGTGCTGCCAGCATATATAAACGTCTCGCTCAGCCAGTGCGTTAATTACCAAGGACGTATATATACGCCGTTCCGAAGTAAGATCTTTTCTGTGAACTGCTATCCGTAAAGTAATTCCGAAGGCTTTGGAATGCAATAAAATTACCTGGACAGTGTTTGCAAAGAATTTACTTATTACCACATACGCTCGCCTACGAGTTTAGTTATTAGAGAACAAATCACGTAATTTTTAAATCGGCATTGAAATAATTAATTATAAAGAGGACAAACATCAGGATAAGTGTTATATGCAAAAACTAATTTTATATATGAAGAGCCCATAGGGCCACTGGTAATTATTAAACGTTCTTAACTTAGTATTGTTAAATTAACTGTAAAATACATTGAGCAGTACTAATATATGAATGTATTTTGTTTGTTTACTTTCAGAAAATTAATAAATTTTTTTAAATGATTTTTTGCTTTCGACTTTTCAATATGCTCGCGCCCCCCTACGATGACGCGCTGCACAGTTTGACAAAAACTGCTGTAAATTTATCTTTAAAGATCTTTCAGATTTTTCAATTCCGCAAATGTCCATAATTCTGAAGATGTTTGCCATATAAAATTCATTTCAAATTTATAAACTCCCATCCATTCAAAAATAGACAAATTTTTTGAATAGTGCTATGTGCCACTGAGAATTGTACCACGTGCCACATGTGTCATAGGTTGCCGACCCCC
>BMAV01013266.1:82056-119280 GCA_019973955.1 Trichonephila inaurata madagascariensis
ACATAATTTATTGCAGCTTCCTGGTTTAATTCTTAGTCAACAATTTGAATTCTTTTAAGTTATTTTCTTGTGTTTTTTTTTCTTTTAGCAAAAATGATATCTTCAATAAAATTCAATAACTTCTCTTTTTTCCCCTTTTTTTCTCTCTTTATTTATTTATTTAACCCAGCTTACATTCTTCCTTTATGTTTCTTTAAAATAAAATTGGAGGAGGAGATCCCAAAAAAATTAATCTTCTTTCCAGTGCTTTTTTTTTTAAACTGAAGAACCAGTTAAGAGGAAAAAAATATCAACAAGTGTTGGCGTCAACCGAAAATATGATTTTAAGAAAATCATTTTATTATTTTTGTTTCCTGTCTTTCTTTCTCTTTTCTCCCCCTTTTCTTTTGGTCTGTTTGGTGCATTTTTGTTGGATAATTTTACTATTTTTTATGAATTTGTAAGAAAGCTGGAATATGTATATTTTTTCTTTCATCTCTTATACTCCTTATTTTATTTTTGTTATTTTTATATTTACTTTGTATATTTGTATTACGCTCACGCACATGTATGTATATTGTGCAGTTGCCTTTAAATTTGTATTTTGTTATTTTACTGTCTTCTCTGTTTATAAAATGTAAACTTTGTTTTTTTTTTTTTTTTTCAATAAACACTGGACGCGGGGATGGTTGTTTCCCGAGGATTCGGTTTGTAGCTCTAAGCCCTTTTCGGGTGAGCTCGGTTCCTTTGGGCATTCCTCCAATAACCCTTCTTTTTTCCTATTTGTATTTAGAAGCCCTTTAGGGTTCTTTTGGGCATTCCGCCAATAGTTCCACATTGCGGCGTTAATAAAAACTCTTTCACACCCACTCACTTGCAGCAGTAAGTCTTACAGAGTTATTGTAAACTATCTGTACACCGTCTATCTGTTTATATGCGCTTGTCAAAATTCATAAATATTGTATTTTTTGTAATATGTATTTTGTTCAATTTCGAATTTGAGTTGATGAAAATTGATACAAAGTGTTATCTTTGGAATTAATGTGAATTCATATCTCTAGGGTTGCATCACTTTTATTTCAAGCAACTATTTTCTACCTCTATTTAAGGCTTAAAAATATTAAGCAGAATTGCAAAATGGTTTTTTTATATACACTCCGATAAGCGTCAATTCGCTAGGCACTGTTGGAGATTCCCTATCTAAGAGTGATTACAATTTTTATACATTCTATACTATATCCTTTCCGTAATTCCCTTGACTACTTTACTATGTTTCTTGATCCCACTTATTGCGCAACTCTTCTCTGTAGATAAAATGCATCTTCATATTTTCGATGGGATTAGTTGGCAACCCCTTAGAAACAATGCCAGAATAGCCCTCCAGCCGTTTTAACCTATTCCTAGTGAGTGACAGCGGTAGCATAGTCACGAACGGCATGTCATGAGTTTAAGCGAATGAAGAACCGTGTTTCCCAACCTTTTTATCGCCACGGACTGGTCAACATTTGATAATTTTACCACGGCCCGCTGTGGGTGGGACGATGACTGCTTATGTTTTAGATGGTTTTGATTTATAATTTTAATTAAATTGTATTTAAATGTGTCTTCAGAATAAAATACGATTACACTAAAAAACAAGTAACTTAAAGAAAAAATTTTTAGTCAATTTCTACTTCGTTAGTAAAACTTACTGATGCCAACTGTTGCAGAAAAATCGAACTTCGTCAGAAATAACGCAGAATAAATTTAAAATTAAAAAATAAATTTAATTAATGAATTAATATTTGAAAAAACTGTATTAACATCAAACAAGTTAAAAAAATATATTTGAACTTCAGTAGATGAATAAAAAAAGTATTTTATTAACGATTGAAAATTTGTGAGCAAGATATATATATAAAATATAATATAAATATGTAAGGGAGACCGGGGCAAGATGACGAATGTCATAATTTTTCCGTTTTCTGCTAGGTAGCAAGATCAAACAAACACTACTGGCTCTCTTATTGGCCGTTCGTTAAAAAATAGTATAAAGAAGCCTAAATCTACATTTTCGTGTTAGTTGTGAAGCTTTGATTGTTTACCGCTGCTCCGATATAACTTTGATGCATGTGTAAATAAGCTCTGCTACAGATACAGGCAAAATATATCATTTATCTTTCATATTTGTGAGTAACTTAGTTTAAATACTACATATTACCACGAATAAATATCAATTAATCGACTTCCTTCATGAAAATGGAAAATAATATTTTTAATTAGGCAGTCTGGGGCAAGATGACGAGCTCGTCATCTTGCCCCGTGTTTCAAAATTTATTAAACTATGTTGTCTATTCCTGTAACACTTGTTAGTCTGTGTTTTTGTCCGTTCGACCTTGCGCTTCTATCTCTTCTGGGGCTAAGGGGTGCATCGGATCGGGGAATATGTCGTTCGAAAGAGGGCGACCAGAGGAAGACATTTTTGCCATCCGCCAACAATTTTATGGTAACTTATGCTGGACAAACTATCATAGACAAAAATATTGGTGAGCGTTTGAGCACCGCTTACTTCAGAGTAGCCAGCTACAGTTGAAAAAGTGTTTAAAGGGTTTAAAAAATGTGGGATTGAGACTTATAATCCTCTTGTGTTTAGTGAGCATGACTTTGCTGCTTCAAAAGCTACTGACCATGATGTTATTGGCGATGAAATTGAGAATAATAGTGCTAATCCTCAGACCCTGGTAGTAAAAAACCAACATATAAATCCCCCAGAAGAACCAGAACATATGGCGAATGCTGATTACGATGCTCTAAAGAAGTCTGTTAGTGTTGTTTTTTTATTTCAAACCATTGCCTAAAGCAACACAATGTGAGAAGAAAAAAAAAGAAAAAGCAAAAAAGTGAGCTCAAGCATTGTTAAAGGCCCACCCATCAAAGAAATGTTAGAACAAAGGGAAAAACAGAAGGAAGAACAGGAAACTAAAAAAAACAGAGAAGAGAAGCCCGTGAATCTAAAAAGGGAGTAAAAAAACTCAAACTAAGTTCCTGTAGGCCTAAGTCTATAAAATCCAGGCCAAAAGTCCAGTTGCATCAATTTCAAAGGATGGTGTTATAAGATGTCCTGCTTGTGAAGAGGAATATTGTGACCCTCCAACAGAAGAATGGATCCAGTGCTGTAAATGCCAAGAGTGGTGGCACGAGGAAAGTTCCAATTATGAAAATGGCATTTTTATTTGTGACTATTGTTAGCTGCACAACTAAACACAATGGGTTATGCTTAGTTTGATACTTTGTAAGATGTAGAAACCCAGTTATCATTTGTTAGACCATGTAACCTATTCAAAAGATAAAATCTGTTCAACCTTTTTCAGTGTCGTCATCTTGTCCCAGTACTGGGGTAAGATGACAATTTGTCAAGGTTCTGAAAAATAAAATTATCCTTTGTTTTTTGTTTTTTTATTTGAAAAATTAAATGGTAATGTATTTAATACTACAAAGGACTACTCTAACACTTCATGTAAAAATAATTTTTTTTATCCTTAAAAATAAATTAATAAACAACAAAAACTATTAACATCGTCATCTTGCCCCGGTCTCCCCTATATATATATATATATGGAGTATATATAAATATATATATTTAGGGAGAGTGCACTAATAATAGGAATTGAATGAATATAAAATGATTTTCATGGAAAGTCGCATAAAACAGAAGAGAAATAATTTAATGTTCCTTGGGCGGACCGGGACCATTTGACCCACCGAGGCCCGGGGATTGGTGACCACTGGTGCAAAGGGGCAGATGCATGATAAATTTGTCGAGGTGGAAAATTCTCCCGTTGGCGAGGTGTGGAAGTTCGGATTGCGGTTTCCAGCTCAGGCGTCGCTCTCGCCACATGACCATGGTTCAAAATTACGAGGTATATCTCAAATAGCAGTCATGTTGCTTTATAGTGAACGGCGATGGGATTGTTGGTGTGAATTTTGGAAGGGGGTGGGTAGCTAGGATGTCCTTCTCGTTACTTAAATAGAGTTAAAAGTGACGAGGCTTTTCGTTTATATTTAGGGTTTCGTTCGTTTATTTCGTCGACGAGGCTTTTCGTTATATGACGAGGTTTCGTTTTTTTATATTTTTTTCGTTATGCTTCTGAATGTGACATTAATAAACAAACAATCAATTAACATATCTTTAAAACATTTTGAAACTAAAAGTATCCATTTATATTTATGGAATTGATAGAACTTTCCAAATATGGATTAATTTTCAAATAAATAGATTTTTTTTTAATTGTTTTTTTAGAAACTCTTTATTTATATCCAGATTCATCTCGATGGTTTTGTTGTTTCTCTTAAATAGATTGAAATGTAGATCTCGGATTCTTTCTTTTTTGGATGAGATAAACTTTACCATTATTTTCTTTTTCCTACCATTTATATTTATTTATGGAACGTTTAACTGCGTATTTCAGCCCGACTTCCTGACGTGTCATGAGTTCGAGCCTAGTTTCGCTGAAAACCCGCTGCGTAGAAGAGGCCGATGCATGTTTAATCTGCAGAGGCTCAATGTCCTCCCGTTGGTGTGGAAGTTAGGAGAGGAATGCCATTGATCATGGTTCAAAATTGCGAGGTCCATCACCAAAATCCCTCTTGTATATAACTTCTTCAGTGCAGCTCAAGACTTTTGAAAAGTGTTTTATCAATACTTCTTATAATTTTAAGCCACGGTCAGATAATAACACTCGTGAGCTCCCCTTCACATCCCTAATAACCGATCGATTTAACTTACAGCAGCTCCTTTGCACGATGCACTTTCTCTGGTTCCAAATACCACTCGGCTATCGCAGCCTCTGTCAATAGATCAGTAACATTACCAATAATAAGTTGACTGACAATGCTGCCAAAGCAGTGCAGAAGTAGGGATTTAAGCTCGATTGTACAACTGATTTCCGGAAACGTTTTGGCCATGGGGATTTATTGAAACACTTTTCTTTAAAAAATTTGCCATTCTTAAATGAATCCAATTATTTAATTTTATGTATCAAATGACAAATTTTGATTTTTTTTTCAGGTACCAAGAAACAAAATTATAGAGCTTACATATATTGGAACAAAAAGAGACGAAAATGGGAAAGGAACAGAGAAACATCTTGAAGACCATCAAGCATGCCTTGGGACTGGTCACGGTGGAGCCTTACTTGTTTTTTTGCCTCCTGGGGTACACAGTGAAGGTGGTGTCCTTCCAGAGTCTCCTGATGGACAGAGCGTGCAGAAACATGTTCGGTTATTCGGACGAGGTTTGTGATGGCATTGATAATCACGAAGTAGAACAGGCCCGATGCATCGAGGCTGGCAACAATCTCTACACGGGAGTCATGCTGTTGGGTAGCTTGCCCGCCGTCATTGTGGCCATCTTCTTGGGACCTTGGAGTGACAAGTACAGCAGAAAGTATCCCTTGATCATTTCAGCTGGGGGCATGTTTCTGGAAGCCCTGGCTCAAGCTATTTTCACCATCTTCCCTTCTCTCTCGCCCATATGGTACGTGGTTGCGTCTCTCTTGTCCGGTATTACAGGAGGATTCGTCATCAGCGTGTCTGCTGCCTTCAGTTACGTGTCGGATATTACGGATGAAAGGTAAGATATTTCTACCTTAAATGAGCAAAGAACGATTATTTAAAAAAAAAGTGGCTCGTTTTAAAATGGGATTTTCAGCCATGCTCTTCCCACCTTTTTTTGTCAATGATTTAATTTACAAGTATTGAACAATGGCAATGAGGTAATGGACTATTCACGTACGGAGCATTGAAGAGAGTTGCGCTTGGAAAGTAAAGATTAATAACTTACGCATTACTTCATGCCATTGACCCCCTTTATCGAATTTCAACGAATTTTAGCAGTTGTCCTTAGGATAGACTGCCATAGCTCACGAAAAATTTGACGATTAATTCTGGCACGTAGTTAACCTTTGGCGATATATTGCTGGCATGGGTTGATATATCAGTTCTAAAAATTTTATATTCCCTCATCTAAAAATAAGAGTTTGGCCAAATGATGGACTGACTGACGCATCCGAGGAGGCTGAGCCCACCAAAAAAGATTTACGATACACATTCGACTTCTCGGATGGAGAAAAATATCACCCTTTTGGTAACAAAAGAGGAGGCAATGGACATTGAGGCTCTTTTACACATAGCCCAAGAGCCCACGACTGCCAGACCTTCGTTATTTTATAAAAGCTGAAAGTTTCTCTGCGGATGTCACCAACACAGGTAAGAACGATCAGCGAGTATGGAGTTTGGAGCAGGTAACAGGTAGTAAAGGTGTATAAAATAGTATCTCAACTTCTATAAAATATAAAGCTCAATTTTTTTATATTTTCTTCGGACTAACATTAGAAATCACGTCATCCAGTGCCGGACACTTAGTATAGTTGCAACCCCCTGCCAGACACCTCTTAACTTTAAAAAAAAATAATTATACTTTCGTTATAGTATAAAAGCTGAATTTTATATATGTTACTTGGGGACCTATAAAAAGATGTTACCTCTTTTGCCGGACAGTTTTAATGGTTTTTACATCTTGCCAGACACACTGAAATTCTGCTGCAGGTGTGAGTGTAAGGCAAAAGTTCAAGCGGCTGCGAGTGAGGTAGGGCGTTTAGTCTATTGCGATCTCTTAAGAAATCCAACGAAAAAATAGTTTTATTACGTTTATAAGCATCTTATCTAAAGTAAAAAATATTTTTTTATTGTTACTAAGTACAAAAAAGTATTATTACATGTAAAAATCATACATCATTGGAGTCGATATTTTCATCTTCGTCACTACTACTCCAGTCCGTGCCTTGATTGTCATCAATATCGCTTTCATGGGAGATACATCAATTTGTTTCGTTTGTAATAAAAGTGTTTGTAAAATAATATTGTTATCGGAGGAAACATTAAAAAAATGTCGAACTGTTTTGAAAATCAGAAAAAAGCATAACATAAAATACAAAGACATTATTTTGCCTGATAAATATATAGACAATTGTTATCACCGGAAATGCTATAAGGCATTTACAGGAGTTGTGGAAAAATACTTAACTTCTAAACCTGGCAATTCTACAAAAGACAGTGAAAAACAAAAATCTCTCAGCCAGTGTACCTACAGACAATAGTTCTCCAACCACGCCGTTGACACCTGAGTTGACCACAGAACCATCTCATTTACAGTGTTTAACTACAGAATCTTCAGTAACATCCCAGTCACATAAATTTCCGAAAATGTCATTTCAGAAATGAATCCAACAAAGTAGCCTCAAGAGTGGATGAAGAGTTGTCATGCCCAGCACATGAGGAAGCAGGTACAAAGATGGTATATCATGCATGTAACATTAAGGGGTCATAGGACCCTTAACTTCATCGAGGAATGCAAGAAAAACATTCTTTTTCGAATCCATATAATTTTCCATAAAAACAACATGGAAGCTTGAAACTTTCTCCACTTCATAATCATACTTATATACATATTTAATCAAAATTTAAGATTTCTTCTTAAAAAATTAAAAAAATTATAAGGAATTTTAAATTGGACAACTTTTAGAAATTTCAAAAACTAGTATGTTACTGCGCGTAAAAATCTGAAGTTAAAAATTGACCAAACTTAACAAAATTAGTTTTAAATTGTAGAAAAATGCTGAGTCCTGAAGTTATACACACTTTTTTTAGTTTTTTTAAATAATTAATATTTTTAAAATTTAAAAAAATAATATTTTTAAAAAAATTTTGGAAAAATTTTTTTTTAGTAAACATGAAATTTTTTTTTTCAGTTATATGTTTAAAATTTTGTGTATAAGTTGTAGAACAGCTTAATTTGAGATTGTATGAGAAATTTTATAAGAATAGGACAAGTAGTTTCTTTAAATTTATACGCGCAAGCTTAATTTTTATGTTTTGAGAAAAATGAGTTTAAAGTTGCAAAAGGCAAAAAAATATAATCATTAATAATTTTTTTAAAATAGTAGTATACAAATTCATAGAACAACTTATTTTTAAGCTGTCCATAAAATTTCTAATAAAAAGGGCAAGGAATTTTACAGAAATTGGCCATGGAAACTCAATTTGTAAGTTGCATGAAAAATAAGTTAAAAGTTAAATAGTGATCAAAAAACACTTAGATAAGTAATTTCTTTAGAAAGTTCCAAAAAACTCACATAGATACATACTCTTAAGTTGTATATGGAATTCTACATAAATAGGAAGAGTATTTTCTAAGAAATAAGGTGTCGAAGCTTAATTTTTAAGTTCTGCAAAAAATTACTTAAAAGATAAACAGTGGCAAAAAGACAGTAATGTCAGTAATTTGCTTAAAAAAATGTTTATAAATTGTATAGAAATGTATTTTAAAGATGTAAATGAAATTTAAAATAAATAGAATAAGTATATTTTAAGAAATTAGGTGTGCAAGCTTAATTTAAACTTACTCTAGTTCTGCGAAAAATGAATGAAAAGTTGAAATATGGCAAAAACAATTAAGTCAGTAATTTATTTGAAAAAAATAAATATAAATCATATAAAAATGTATTTGAAAAATTTACATGTAATTTCAAATAAATAAAACAGGTAGGTTTTAAATGGGAAAGCTTAATTTTATGAAAAATAAGTCGTGAATTAAAAACATGACAAAAATAATATGGGTTACCCTCATTTATACTAGTTTCCCCGGGATCATACGCACCCCCCTCAGACAACTTAAATTTCATATTTTCTTTGGCCAGTTTCAGCCTTTTTTTTTTTCGTGATTCCAAGGAGGTTCCCGTTCCGGCTTAAAAGCTGTCGATAAGGTTTTATCAGAATCTTTAGCAGAAACGTTATTTTTGTTATATTTCAAACCCATTGCATTAATTATATAAACTTTTTGCCCATCATTGTAGTCACATACAGAAAAAAACGCAGCTATTCTTGTAATGGTAATGCGGGATCCAAAGTTTTTTTGTATTTCCAGATTAATGAATTCAAAGTTTCTTTGGGGGTTTTGAGTTTTACCCCAAGACACCTTCGTAAAGTTTAAATGGAAATTTTTTGAAAATGGGTTTTATTGTTAAAAACTGCTTCAGGAAATTATTTTTGTGTTTTAAAAACCCCGGGACTTTATTGTTTTGGACACAAACATTATATTTACACCAACATTGCTGCCTTTAGGGGAAAACCAGTGTTTGGGTTGTTTGCAGTACTAGCTGTGGAGCCATACAGCCCAGATAGGGCCCGCCTCATTTCGTGTACTTTTTTGGGATTACCAGAATTGATTCCCATAAAAAGCTTTAACCATTAATGACAACATCTGGAGGCGGCCTTTCCCACCAATTGTTTTACCCTCGGACAATTTTTTTTTTGCCAAGAGATGATTTTTAAATTTCGCGACTACCATTCGCTTTGAACGTGGCCAACACACCTATTTTTTTTAATTTTGATATTGTCAATAAGGCTTTTTTTTCCCAAGAGACATAATGTTTTGTATTCCATTCCTATATACTGTTTATATATGAGCCCATGCTTACGTTCGAACGGAAAAATTTCATTCATCCCACCACTTCCATTTGTCCAGCAGACCCATTATGATTTTTTTTCAGAAGGGGGTGGTGTTTTGCTAAAAAATGTATTTGGGTCCAAACTTTACCTTTAAATGAGTCGCACACCTTTTCAGAAGGTGACAAAACCCCCGATATCGAGCACCCTTTTCCCCAACTTGCTCCAAAACGTGCAACACCAACAAGTGATGTATGTCCACGAGTTTTTCCCTGCCCTCCCACTGACAGCAATGAGTTTCTGTTCCTCGAGAATTTTTTCTTCAAAGCAGCATCATTCATCGACGCATTTGCCAAAATTCCCCAAAATCTGCAATTTTATATTGATACTGTCATATGCCTTTTTAGATAAGGTTTTGGAATGACATAATAGTACAAAATGTACTTAACGCCGATAAACCTTGGCCTATAAATCCTGGCTAAGACAGATCTTCTATTTATTTTGAATGTTCTTTTTTTCCAATGAGCTCACATGAATTCAGTTTTTTTTCATTTTGCAATTTGAGCACATTAATAAAAAGATGATGAAAGTCCTACATTAGATTTCGTTTATTTTTTTTTTGCCATGGCATTCCAAACAACAAACATATTTTTCAAATTTGGGCCCGAAAAAAGACTGATATCTATCAGCCGAAAACCCTTTTAAAATGTGTAAAATATTAGGTTCACACGAATCCAAAAGATATTTTTCACTCGGCAACTTCCTATGGGAACTATCGTTTGGCTTTCCTTACAAAATTTGTTTTTTCTTTCTTCTTTCACCCAGATATTGTTTTCTTCGGAACTTATTACCTTAAAACCCTTTTTTTTGGTCTTTGACGACAATCGTTTTTTCCCAAATTTTCCATTTTGCGAAAGATAAAAAGTTAAACGAAAAAACAACAGCTTTAAGAAAACAATAAAAAAAGGAGAGTTGAGGGGTATGCTACCTGTTTCAAAAGAAAGAATTAAATTACCTATTTTAAAAGAAAAATTTTAAATGGGGCTTTTTAAAAGCTGTTTATACCGTCAAACAGCTTTTAAAAAAAATGGGCGTGGCAGTTTTGTTTACCCTGGGATGCTTCAGTTTTTATTAAAACTCAAGAAGTTTTGATCGTATCATTAAAAATTTTGGAAAACTTTTGAAAAATGGGGTATAAATATATTTTTTAAAAAAAATCGAAATTTTAGAAGTTTAAGGGTCCTGAGCCCCTCAACTATCCAGCAGAAATAGTAATCGGAAGGGATCCCGATATTGCTGCCATAATGTTTGGAACAGGCACCCCTTAAAATGATTCGGTTGCTTGAGTTAGGGGCACGGGAAGTAATTTAAATAGGGGACCAACCAAAATACACGCAGATTTGGGTTCTGTTAATTTGCAACACCAATATATCCCATCAAAGATGTAATTTTAACGGCCCGGGAAAAAAATTAAAACCTTTCAAAACTTTAAAAAAAATTTCCATAGTACCAGGAAGCTTTCAAGAACTTGGTACGAGCGAATTAATTGAAAATACAGATGAACAACAGAACGTCTTTAATATTAATCAGAGATTTATATGCAATGTATACAATGCCGGTAATGTAATTGATGTTGATTCCGCTGACTTCAAATGTCCATCAACTTTATACAACTTAATGTAAATTAAGTTTTTACCAAAGAATTTTGGAAATTTTGACGCTAAAACTACCAACTTGAAAAAAGCGAGCTTTAGCATTTTTTGGGAGAAAACCATACATGCCCCATTTGGAACAATGCTCATTCAAAAAAATCAGCCACATAAACAACAATAATGGCTGGGTTTTGGGAAAATGAAAAATTTAATTTTAAATGGTTTGAAGGGGATCAACCGAAAGCAGTGATTCTTTCAAAACTCAATCAGGTATATTTTTTTCAAATTATTGTACATAATTTTTAACCTTATTAATATTATAAATGCGAAAAATATGTTTGATGGTTCCTCTTTTTACGCAAAACAACAATGGATTTTAATGAAACTTACGATGGTATGGTTTAAAACGAATAAAACTGGTTTAAATTTAAAGTATTTGTGACGTCTCTAAAATATAAAAATAATTGCAAGTAAGTAGGGAAAAAGCCCTCTGCAAAAATCCCGGACAGATTTTACATCTTTTTTTGTATGCTTTATTAGTGCCAAAAATAATGAGCCATAAATATAATAAAAATTTAGAATTGCACGTTGTAATGCAGGTTTGTTAGTAAAAACATCCTTTTATCAAAAAAAAACTTTTATGCTTCTGGATTTAAAGTAGATGTTTTTTCTTTTACCACATCATTTGGACAAATTTGCAACTTTTTTTGTTTAAGTTAACTATAAAGCTATAGTTTTAATTTAATAGGGAGGTACTTTTTTAAATATAAAAAAAAATAACTGCCGTACGTTTTTTTGAAAGTGAGAAAAAATACCTACTAAGAATTATCCCCGCGAAAGGTAAGTCTAATCTTCCCAAAGCTCTATAAAGCTCGAGATAGGAAAGTAGCTAGACAGTTCCAACTTGACTTATCGCCAACATTTCATTGTTTATCATTGAATCGCCATTATAATTTAAGAAACGACGCTGCTTGCGAATTAAATTTTAACAAAAAAATAAAATACAGCAGAAAGAAAATGACGTATTATACATCCAGATTGAAAACTGAAATTTTTTTAATGTTCATTACACAAAATTTGTAAAATGTGTTTTTTTGGGACGAGACGTTAAAGGGCCAAAAAGTCCCAAAAAGACGGGCTTATAAAAAAAAAAAGCCCTTTTTTTATATCAGAGTTACTGGGATCTAAGATTTAAAAACAAAAAATGTTTTTGTTAAATGGGTTAATTTGGATTAGGTCTGCCCAAAACAAAAAAATGATTTTTTTCCTAATATCCGGCCCATTATTTTTTTTCCCTTTTTAACCATTTTTAATTTAAGAAAAAATATTTAAAAAACTATTAGCATAAATGTCCTCCACTACAAGTTTAAATAAATGTATTTGAGCTTGAATGGATGTGAATAGAAAAATTTTATTAACGATTAAAAATTTTGAACAATATATCCGTATTAATATTGTAAATGTGAAAGTATTTTTGGGATGTTTGTTCCTCTTCACGCAAAAAAAATTAAGGTTTTTAAAGAAATTTTTACGTTAAAATTTTATACATCAGAATAACACATAGGCTATAATTTATAACGATATTGTTTGAAGTCTCCAAAATATAACGATAATTGTCAAGTAAGTAGGGGGAAATTTTGCCATTTGCAAGGAATCCCACGACAGGATATATCAATCTTTAATGTGAGAAGCAAAAATTTTCCCATTTTTTTTTCTGGCCCCGGGGAACGAAAGGCCTGAAAAGGGGAAGAAAAACAGAAGGAGTTTTTTGTTTTGGGGGTTTTTATTGGTCAACTGCCACTCCCTGCTGTCGCTCGAAAACCACGTTTTTTTCCCTACTAGGTGACTCGATTAAAAGGATATTGTTGAAGTTTTCCCTTTTTACACGCGGACAACCGTATCACAAGTACACGTTACGAGCAATTTTTGTCCACCGTGCAATTTTACCAGTTATAGAAAAGGTTTTTGAACCACTTTTTTTCTAGTGAGCCGGTTCCAAATAAAAGTTGTTTGAAATTCCAGCCAATGGAGTTCTTCGGCGCCTTATGTCATAAACTAGATGGCGGTTTCGATTTCGTCAAACACATCAGATATTGCGTATAATATTTTAAATAGAATGGTACTCTATTTCTGTTTACGTCTATTAATAAAACTGCGAACGAAATAAAAGAAATAATTTTGGATATTCGTTTGCCGAAGCAGAAAAATCGGCGATGATTTTTTCAATGTGGAGATAGAGCGCGGCTGACGTCAGAGCATGTCGTTTTGTTTACGGCAACCCTTCACCCTCAGGACGAAAAATTGGTCCAAAAAGTTGCACCAAAAATTTACGTGTGATACGGCCTTTAAGTATTAAAAATGGAAAAAGGTTTTTTTTTTTTGCTTATTCAAACTTAATTATTGTAGCTAGTAGTATTTTCAGTTAATTTCGTGTCCACGTATGAAAGGAATTCTTCTAGAGGAGTGGCGATAGAAAACAAGACGACTGGCACAAAATGGCTTCGTGTGAAATCAGCCTTAGTTAAGAGTTTAAACTGCCAGCGTTATAAATGTTTACTTAGAGTAATATGGGGGAATATATTATTTTATCACTTGATATCTGGAAATAAATAGATGCATCATTAGACAAGTTTTATTTCATCTGCTTATTCTTGTTTTAATTTGAATAAACAAATGAAAGCAATGTTTTACTGCTTTATTTAATCCTTTTTCAAATGAGAAGTAACATTTAGTGATAATGTAATTTTAAAAAAAAACACTCAAAGTTTAAATGACAGGGGAAAAAAACAAGAAGCAAACGATAGGCTTTTTTATATTTGCTGTTTTAAGCTTTATGGCATGAAATTAAATTTTGTTTCGGTTTAAAAACCTTTATAACTTATTTTGTTTAATTACTTAATTTTAGTGAAATCTCAACGTTTTAAATTTAATTATTTTTTTGTAATTTTTGGCATTTCAAAACTTGTAGCTATTTGAAATTCCTCAAGTGTTATTGCATCCATCGATAGAAATTTATCATCCTATACACTATAAAGCGAGAATTGGAGTATGATTAAAAGATGTACAATGACAATGAAAGAATAAATATCTATTTCTTAAAACTGGTTACTGAGTAAGATTTATGAAGACAGTAATGTTCATAAATCTACACTCATGGACAAAAAAATTAGCGCAACAAGAAGGAGTCGTCAAAATGAAACGAAATTTTACATACGTAATGACTACTTTGATATAAGTAAATGATTCGAAAATCAAAGAAAAAGGATAATTTATTTCAAAGAAAAAGACAAAAGAACGAAGGCTTTAACCCTTAACTTTGCACTGTTGCATTTCTGCACAACATCTCATTTATTTTAATTTAACAGACTCAATATTTTTTTAATTACCTACAAATGACTTATCTGAGGAAAAAAAGATTACTGCAATGAAATACATGCTAATTTTGTCACTAGATGGAAGTACATTTTTTCTAGATATCTCAACAATTATAAAAATTTCTGATGTCTCAAGAACTGTGTTTTTGCTATAAAAAGAATTCATCATATTTTATGCTTCCTCTTGTTTATTGACAAAATAAATTACCAGGTAAGAAACAAACATTTTATGATGAATAATAAAATCCTCATATAAAAAAAGTTTTGTAATTTACAGCACTACTGCGCAATGTTGCACTTCTGCAACAAACAAAAAAATGACTGAAATTAAATTTAAAACAGCTTAATTTTTTTATATATATATTTCCCTTTTATTATTACTTGAGAACTAGTTGATATAATTTTTTCATATATATGAGGAGAAAATGTAAACCATGAGAGAGAAATAAAAAATCAACAACCCCTCCAAAGGATGGGGGGAATGAACGAGACGCCGAGCGAACGGGTTGCCAGGAACTAGCGGGACGCATAAGCGACCCAAAACTAGCCGGCACCGAAGCGGCACGAATAGAGGAAAAACCGGGAAGGAATCGATCGCCAAAGGGGACCATGGGGGAGCGGAGAGGGATGACAGTCAACAACTGACCCTGTTTTGAATTTCAGTAGAGCGTTTAATGTTGTTAAGGTGTGAAATTAAAAGTGTAGCTGTTGGGTTATAGTGGTTTGAGAGGATCTGTCATTTTGCTGTGGCGTATGCGTAGTTTAATTTAGAATGAGGATAAGTAAATAGTGTTTGTGCTCTGATAATTGGATTTTCGTGATTTTCGATTGATCTGAAAACATTCCTAGCTAGCTTAGTGATGAAACTAGATATCGGCTCCATATGTAGATAGTTGTGGATCACCTCGTTTCTAACGTACCAAGGTGCGTTAGTCATGAGGCGTAGTATTTTATTTTGTATAACTTGAATTTTTTTCATGTGGGTGGCAGCTGCAGCGCCCCACACAGGTGAGGCGTAGGTGATAACTGGGCGCAAGGCTTGTATAAAATAACTTTGTTTTCAAGGGATAGAGGAGACTTTCTCCCGATAAGGGAGATAGCTAAATAATTCTACCCCAGAATTTTTTCTGAGAGATAGTCGATATGATTTTTGTAAGTTAGGCGGCTATCAATGTAGACCAGGTATCGAACTACCGAGACCCACTGTATGTTGTCATCAAAGAGAGTGAGTTGGAAAGGGGGGTCGATGACTCCCCATTTCCTGAATATAATTGCTTGCGACTTATCGACATTAATAGCAATTCTCCATTGTGTGAGCCAATCTTGTAACTTATCAAGGAAGTGTTGCATATTTTTAAGAGTGTAATTGAGCTGGGTTCCTTGCGAAAGCATGGCTGAATCAACCGCGAACAGGCAAGTACTGACGGTGGGGTGTTCTGGAAAGTCGTGAGTGTAGATGTTGTATAAACATGGGGACAAGGAACTACCCTGGGGGGTTCCACTTTGAACTTGTCCATTATTTGAGTATGTGTTATTTACACGAACCCTGAAGGTCCTGTTGTGCAAATAACTGTGTATAATTTTAATTAGATATCCAGGGAATTTGAGTTTTATTAATTTGTAAGTGAGGCCATCATGCCACATCTTATCAAATGCTCTCTTAACATCTAAGAAAACACCAACAGTGTAGAATTTGTTTGCGAAACCTTCGTTACTTATATTTGTAACTCGTATAAGTTGGTGTAGCGTTGAATGGCCCACCCGGAACCCACATTATTCCTGGGGAATGCAATCTATGGCTTTGCAGTGCGACTGAATTCTCCTTAAGATAATTCTTTCGAAAACCTTAGCAGTGGTACTTAATAAGGAGATAGGCCTGTAATTTTGAATAAATTTATGATCCTGATTTTGCTTGGGCAGCATAACCACGTTTGCTTGCTTCCACAGTGTAGGAAAGTGATTTTTAATGAGGCATTGATTGTAAATTTTGGTTAAGTGTGTAATAGCATTTAAAGTAAGATACTTAAGTGCGATATTAGGTATTTGGTTGGGGCCCGCAGCTTTTCTATTCTGCAGTTTTTTAATAATGCCTCGGACTTCAGTAGGGGAAGTGAGGGGAGGTGTGATTGTTGTGAAGTTGTCAGTAGTTATTACACATTTTCGACTTCTTCGATCTTTGTCGTCACCTGTAGGGTTCAACATTTTCCTGAAAAGTGACTTCAAGCGTGTCTTTAAAAGCCTCCGCTTTTTCGAAATCTGAATAGGCCATCCCTCCCGGAACATGGAGAGGGGGAATGACCGTCGCTCTTTTAGTGATTTTCCTATGTAAATTATAGAGAGAATTATCTTGAGGATTTAATGTTAAGAGAAGATCCTTCCAGGTCCTGTTTTTATGTTCTTCGATTTCTTTCCTGATCTGTCCGATGAGAGCATTAACTTCGCGTTTGTAAGGTGGGTACCTGGTTAATTGGTTATTCACCTTCCCAAAACTACTTATACCCCCTTAGCCGAACTCTTGTATCGGCCAATCAGATCAATCCCTTTTACTTTTCTGACTTCGACTCACGTTTTCTGACAACTTTTCCCGCGCTCAAGATCTACAGTTTTTGCTGCATCCGGATTGGGTAGGCTAACTCCGCCCACTTTTTCAGTTCATTTTCACTGTTTTTTCTATGTTTTTAATGCTCTTTTTTATATTAATTTATGTTCTCACATTCAAGGAACTTAGATATTTATATTCTATGATAATTATTTTTTATTATTCTAAAATTTTTATTACAATGGGCAAATGGTAAAACTCTCTAAAGGCATATCAAAATTACCTGATAGGAGGTTAGAGACCGACAGGTCTAGGTACTCCAGCCAGTTTCTCCAACGATCTATCTTACTATCAGTAAGGATGATCCGTTATTATGAGTAAGGACATCTGATCCGATATTATGAATAAGAATCATCCGGTATTACGAAAGTACACTACACACATATAGGAGGCAACCAAAAATTTTTTGAAAATCCTTAAATTAAAATTTTTTGCGTGAATCGTACCGTGTCCCCTTAACCGAGAAAAAGTTTGAAAAATAAAATCGGTGTAAAATTATTGTGAAATTTGGTGCGCACCTTATATTTTGTTTTGAGTTTTACTTCAAGGTTTATTATTGCTTTGTCTAAAAAATAAAAAAATAAAGAATTACCGCATAAATCGTAGGTGTAAGCTGAATTTTGATATATTAACCTCTGGGCGAAATGATGAAATTTAGATCCTGTGACAAAATACCGAACAGTTTTGCTGCGTGTTTTCTTCCGTGTGAAAGTAAATGACCTTGTTTTCTGCAAGTGTTTTTCTCGTTATAATTTCACATATTTCTTTTTAAGAACTTGAGCTATTTCTGTTTAATTTGAAACTTAAAGACCCAAAATTGAAGCACATTTTTTCAGTCAGAAATATTGCCCAATACTTTATTATCAGGTAAAAAACAACTGTAATATGTACTATTTATTTTTAATTTAATCTATTTTTATTATAGAAGTGTAAAATGTGTTCCATGTATTATCTCCTGTGTTGTTATATCACAATTTTAGATGAAAAATATGTATTTATGGAATGCTTTCAAATGTTAATCGCGTAATTCTAATATTCTGTTGCATGTGTTATAAACACGTCCACTTCTATAATATTTGAACGTTTTTCACTTGGAAAATATGGGCCGAGTGTGGGTGCTTCTCGGTGACATGAATCAAAAACAATTGTTTGAAATAAAGTATGAGGTACACGCACCAAAGTAGGCTATTTTATGGTATCATGTTTTATTATGTCATCTTTTCTTATTGGTAACCCGTATGATACTATTTCCAGTAATCCTTAAATAATGATTGGCTACTTTCCACTAACCACTAACGTCGCGTACTTAAAATTTAATACGTAAATATAATCCTTTATTTGCATAAATTGTGTCATGTTCTTCGGGAGAAAGTTTTCAACAGAACAACATTTAAAAGAAAGCAATTTACCCCAAGAAGATTAGTGAAGGATCGCGGATAGACCCGTTACAATACAATGAGAAATTAAATGTTTTTAAAATGTTTCCATTTATTTTGTTTGGAAGTATTTTCTCATAAACTTCTTCAGTAACTGACATATTTTTTAAGTGCGACTTTTCTTATGCGGTCCCTTTCTACCTCAAAAAAAAAAAGTTTTTCGTCGTATGTCGATGAAATTGTTAGTTATACGTAAATATTTATGAAATTTTCGAATATTTTTTTTTTTTGTGCGATTCCTTTTATCTACCACACAAAAACAGGTTTAACTGTACATTTTATTTTATGAATTTAAGGTCAGCGAATCTTTTCACTATTTTAATTTTTCGACTCTTAGGCCAAAGGCGTCAAACCTTTTACCACCAGGGGTCTCCAGATACCTTAATCCGCCTCTGCCATTACAGATACAAATAGAAAAAAGGTCTTGCAGTTTGTACCTGTACGACATCGAAGCAAAATGGATAAATTTGATGGCTTGATTGATAGAATTTTTCTCTGAATTTTCAATGCGTTGTTCTTAACCAATTCAATTTCTTAATGCAATGGACCCTGATCGGGCCATATGTGGCCCGCGGGCCACAGGTTGAGTATCACTGCTGTAGAGAGCGAACAGTAGTGCCAGACTGCGCTGTCGTCTTACTGTTGACCTTGATTGATTATTTGATTTAAACCGCCACCTTACTTTATGTGCGTTAGATGACTGGTTTCTTGTCCTTTATGACTCTTTCGTTTTGCCAGTTGCGGCTTGCAGGAGAATGAATCACCACAATATCATGTGTGTGACAACAATATCTCCTCCAAAATGAATAAGGTAGGGATCTGAAATAGAGTAACCTGAAGAGATTTTCGTGAAGGTATTTCACGTCAAATGAAGAGCAGGGGAGCGTTTCACTGTCTCTGTATGAGGTCGCTGGTTGCTTGAAAAGAATTCTGAAACATTTGCATTCAATCATCAAGAAACCGCCTTCTATGGAAGAGGAGCGTTACGTTTTTGATATCTATCAATGTTATTTTCTCTCCTCTAATGTCACGAACTCATAACCGATGTGTCACGGGTTCGAGTCCTGGTTCAACTGAAGACCCGCGGTATAGAAAGGGCCGAGGCACGTTAAATCTGTCGTGGCCAAGGCCAACGACAGACGTACTTCTAGCCCTTGCCACGATGAATTTCGTCGGTCTCGATCTGACTACGTCAGACAGGTGGCATTAGAAACAACAACAACGAGTCTCAATGTCCCTCCCGTCGGTGTGATGTAGAAGTTAGGGGAAGGGAGGGCGCTAGCTCTGGTTTCGTCCTCGTCACTTGACCGAGGCTCAAAATGACCAGGTTCGTCGTCAATAGTCCTTAGTGTTGTTTTTGTGTGACGTCAATATTACTCCGTAAAATAATTTGTAACAGCAAAAAACTTATTTAGTTTATATTAATTAATATATTAATATAAATACTTAATATTAAAATCCTAGATAATTAGTAATTAATAGAAGAAATAGCGAAATTCTACAGTTATGTATATTCTCATGCTGGGTAAACAAAATGTTTCATTCTTCGTGCAGATCGAGAGCCTCTCGGTTTGCTGTTCTGGAATTTTTCAACATCTCGGCCATCGTCGTCGGCAACTTGGTGGGCGGACAAGTGTATCAGCTGTATGGCTATTTACCCGTCATGAGCATTTCTCCCACAAGTTTCGGCCTGGGGTGTCTTTACGTCATTTTCTGTTTGAAAGATACGAAACCGCCCATACCGAGTGAGAAACGGTTGGAAATGTTGCGGGACCTCGTCAGTGTTGATAACATCAAACAGAGCTACATTACCTGCTCCAAGAAAAGACCTGGCAACATTCGCTTGCAGATTTGGTTGTTGGTTTGGATCGGTTGCTGCCAAAGATTTACGGACATGGGTAAGTGTTGAAAAGTGAGTGTCTAAAATGAATGTGACATCTGCAGAACTTTTGAAGTTAACTTCTTATGGCCCGTTAGGGAAAAACTTTCGTTACGCGATGAACGTCAATTAAAGATGTATGAAGTTCCGACTTTCATCACGTTTTTAAAAAAGCTGTCGCGAGTTTAACAAACATTCATATCATAACCACGAGATGAAATTTAATATATATATATATTTAAACTAAAATAAAAATTCAAAACTCTAAGAAGTTTATAATAATAAATGAAACAACTCAACTTGTATTGAAGCGATTTTGTAAATGAAAGATTTATGGTTTTATGTAAATGGCATTACTGACATTTAATGTAAATGCATTACTAACTACTAACTGCTTACTATTACAAATTTATTACTATTGCATAAAAATGAGAAAATTTTTTACCCAACGAAGATTTCTATCAATTAGTGAGAATGTCAAACGAAACACACATACACAAAGGACTTTTACTTCATATTATTTCACATCTTTTATCATCATATCGAACTCCATTTCAAATATTTTTTTATCGGCCCCGTCGGATGCGGTAAAACGTTTGTCATTAAACTTTTGATGGAAATTTATAATTGCTATACGAACAATGATGAATACTGTCATGCATATATAACTTGTGCTTCAACTGGTAAAGCAGCAGTAGCTACTGTTTCAGGAACGACTGTTCATACAGCTTTAAAATTTTCTTTATGAAGATTACTTCCGTTACATTCTGAAATTGCTCAACAACTTTTGAGGGTGCTCTGAATGTAAAAATATTATAATCAGTTTTGTTTCCATTACATATAAATTTTTCTTATTAACGAACAATAAATCCAATTGAACAAAATAATTTCAAAATGTACTCCGTCGCTAAAGATTAGAGCCACTAAAAATCCGCTCTGATGGATCTTAAATCTCTCGTGACTCAAACGTCCTCCCGTTAGTGAGGAAAGGGGATTCCAGCTTAGATCGTTCTCGTCATTGACTAAAGTTCAAAATTACGAGGTCCGTATGCAATAACCTTCGTATTGTGACGTTAATAAACAGTCACTCACTACCATGGACTTTCATCGGTACTTGCGTACTATCGTAACAATGTCAACGTTCAAGATAACTCGCCAAGTTGGCAACCGTGATTTCGCATATGTTCTTCGCGCTGAATTGGCAACCGCGTACTTCATTTTATATATGGTCGCCAATACGGTTGCGATAATACGTAAGTACCCTTTCATCTTACAAAATCCAACGCTAACAATAGACTAAATTCATGTGACGTCATAATCACATGATAATTCAGTCACGTGTTTTCAGCCAATCAGTTCATAAATTAATTCGACGTCATAATTATATCACAAATGTAATCATGCATTTCCAGCCAATTAGTTCATGTGCTTCAATGTTGCAAACTTTTGCTTTTTGAAAAAACTTTCTTTTAAAAAGTACATCTTTGTCAACGATATAATAATGCACATAGTTAAACAAAATGCACTTAGTTTAAAAGTATTCGTATAATGTAAAGTTTTTATTTTTAATTTTGAAAACTGAAGAATTTGAACAATCAAATTTTAAATGTTATCTAAACTTTGAAAAGCAGCATGTCAATTTTTATTCAATGGGAAACACGTGATCACGAATTGGGAACAGTGAGTTAAAATATAATGAAGATAAAAACTTTATGCATAGAGTCACAGAACTTTTAAAATTGCACAGAGGATACCTAACGGAAGTAATCATAACTCTTCAGTGGCACACACAAGGGGGTCCGGACACCCCCATAGATCTTGAATTTTTTTTTTCGATTGGTTATAATCCTAGGTATATATTACGTAATATTTAATTATGTATTTGTTAAATTTATTAATTAATGCTAATTATTTATTCAATAATTAATTTTGTATTGTTTTTGTTCCCGAAAATCGACAAAATCAAAAGAATATGTTGGGCGGCGCATTGGAGCATGATACCAAAATGGTGGACTTTCGATCCTGGACTCCCCCCTTGAAACATTTTTGTGTGCGCTACTGTAACTCTTATCTGAATCCGTGAGGGTTGAATGTAAATGATTCAAATGAATCTTTCGGCAATCTTACCCAGGGACTTGAAGGGAAATTTTAAGCCCTAAATTGAAATCAAACTTCTCCTAGGGGTTGTTTTGTCCAAGTAGTGCAGAAATAGCAATAGAGAAATTAAATAGCGCTGTCCAAACCGACCTTTGCTATGTCGAAGACCATTGGCGAATAAAGCAGTTGATCGTCTGTGGATCTATGTTGTGGAGTCAAACTAATATAGAAAGACGATTAAAAATAGATTAGGAGAAAGTTGAATGTCAGGGCAATGAGGACAACTTCTTTGGACATCAGGGGATATTTTCCTCCTTTTAAAATGTCTCGTTTGCTGTCTGGATAGGATGGTTGAGAAATTACGTGGTTACAATTAAGTTCTGGAATGAAGGGCTTCTTAACTAGATGGGAGGTGAGTTTACGTCTGACTATTTCATCAGCATCGGTAAGGCTATTGGAAAGTTGAAGGGAATTTCGGGCCTCCTTGGCAAGGTTATCAGTGGGCTCATTGCCGAAGATATCTACGTGGGCCGGTATCCATTGCAAAGTGTAAGTTCTTTGGTTGCAATCACTCTGTTTATAAGGACTACTATCCAACTGTTTATAAGGACAACTTTAACAGGAATAATTATAGTACAGTTAAACTGGTTGAACCCTAAACATATTTCTTACAAACCACGAGTTTGGCAGATGATTATTCGATCTTACTATTTTCCAATATATTGCGAAATTATTGTTTTCACATTTTAGGATTCATAGAAAAACTGATAAGAATATATTCGCTCTTAAAAGGTATTAAAATTATTAAACGGTGAAAAAAATCAGAAATTACTTTAATACTTTTTATCATGATGTAAAATATTGTATAGATTTTGAAACTCAAAAACATCTATTTCTCTCCAGGGACGTTAGCGATAGGTTTTCCTTTTGCTCGAAAAATGTATAGATGGACAGTGACCGAATTTTCCAATGCCAGCATCGCCTTCTATGTCGTGAACGCTGCTGTCACCATTGTAGCCATGCCTTTGCTCAGCAACAACTTGAAACTACACGAAGCTGCTCTGGGGCTCATCGGTATGTTGTCTCTCATATCCAAAATGATCGTGACCGCCCTGGCCTATAAAGAATTCATGTTCTACTTTGGTGAGTTTTTTCATGTCTACTTTGTGTGACTATCACATTCATGATAAATATAATTATTTGAGAAAATCTTTGAATAACGTCGAAGAATTTGAATTCCTAAATCCTAGAGCTATATATATATATATATATATATATATTAAGCTTAACTTTTCAACTTGGTGGGTATTTTTTCCCTATTATGTCGAAAGTTTCTGCTGTACGGGGAAGGTTGGATCCATAAAGCATTGCTAACCCTAATTCACTGGCCTAATACAGCGACAACTTTATAAATCATAATAGGTCTCCAGTTTAGTCCAAAGACTTTTTTGTATCTACATTTGCTGTGTCTGGTGAATTCCAATTTCTTCCTGCTTTAGCACTGTAGGTTCTAGTACTTCTTCACTTTTATTATATATATATATACCAAGATCCCCCCTACCCTCCTCTACAAAAGTTTACAACATTTTACAACTTGCAACATTTGACACTTTTCATTTCCAAATAATCTGATTTTTTCAGTTATTAGATCACATTGATTCTAAAATGTATTCTTTGCAGCTTGGATGGGTGGAACCTTAGCCAATGGTGTTGCCATAGCAGTCAGATCGAGATTATCAAAACTGGTTCAGAGAGAAGAGCTTGGTATGGAGAATACTTATGTACTGATCTTTTTATGGCAAAATAATGAACTTCGATAGTTTTATGTAACATTCTTTTTAATATTCTGGAATATTCAATGATTTTTTGAACATTGCATGCTTCTAATACAACTTAGGATTTTATAATCGCATATATACTATATTATACTTGATATAAAAAAAACGGAAAAATTTATGATACTGATAATTCGTACATTAGTGAAAAAATCATTACAAGAGTAAAATTTATTGAAAAAAAATTACTTTTTTTTTAAAGTAATAAATATGTAATTAGAGAATAATTTGACTTTATTCTCTAATTAATAAATTACTCAGTTGGTTATAAAAATGTACTTTTTTTCAAATTTTTTCTTGCATTTATAAATCTAGCCTTTTAGAGTCCCTTACTTAAGATGTTGATTCATGACGTTCAAAATAATTTTACTTTCAGGTCGCACCTTTTCTTTGTTCGGCACGTGCGAATCTTTTACCCCCCTCTTGGGGTCGACAATTTTCTTGCAAATTTACAATTCATCCAATCGATTCTTTCCGGGACTGGCTTTTGCAGCTGCGGGAGTCTTTCTCGTTCCTTGCGTCATTATATTCGTGAAAAGTAAACAAGCATCTCCTTCCCAAATTTGGGTTTATTCGTGACGTCTAAGTCACTGTAGTGTTTTCACGTGATTCTAGCCAATCAATTCAAAACTCATCGATGTCATAGTCCCCGAAAAAAACTATCTAGTGTTTCCGCTTATCGTTACCGTTTCCCGGTGTTGTCAAGTTTTGCTCTTTGCAGAAATTTTTCTTTTAAAAAAGAAACATATTATATAAAATGCATTTTTTTAAAAGTATAAACATAAAATATGTTTTTTTTAGTTTAAAAAATTTTTTAAAAATTTTTTTCCTAACGTTTAAACATCTTTACCCAATTATGAAATTTGAAATTTTATCTGAGTTTTACAAATAGTACAACAAGTACAATTAATTTAATGTTTGTTTTAAATTCAATGGAGAACACATGTTTGTCTTTATCATGTGATATGAATTGAGCCCATTGATTTATTAATAGACTAGCAATGAAGTAGTGTTAGCGCTTAACTCTTATGAGCTATCTCGGCAATATTTCAAGTACTGCACACGCTCGGTATGATTATTTACCAAACAGAAAGATTAGGATTAAATACAATTTTAAAAAATATTAAATTTAAACTTTACTTTCCGAATTTTTTTTTTAATTTGTAGGAAAGTCAGTTATTTAAACACTATTTTGTGCCATGCACGTTTGAAGGAAAAAGGTGACATTTGCAATAGTCATTGAATTCAATTTTGATCAATTAATCGGTAATTAAATATTATTTAATGTAAAAACAATACTTTTACAAAGTTATAACGAAAATAAGAATCATACTTTTGGGAGGAAAAGTGGTTACTTATAATTTATTCTTTTTTCTTGTACTCACTATTCTGCAGATCTCGTAAGGAAAATGAATGAAAATAAATACGATAAAGACAAAAAAGGAAAAAAAAAATTATAAGAAATCACAGTTAAAATAAAATTCAAAATCTTAATATAATTAATGAAAGAATCCTGCAAACTTTTAGTAGAAAAATGATACACTACGATTCGTTAAAACAAGAAAAAGAGAAAAAAAATTATATAATTTTTATTAAAGCATAATTATCTCAGTTAAATCATCGAATAAATTACATACTAGTTCATAATTTCTAATTATCTTTCACAGTGGCGCACACAGACATCTCTTGTGGGGGGAACACCCAACCCAAGGCCACTGATCTGTTACTTGTCACGTGATGTTCAAAAACGAGAAATGTATAAATCTCATTTGTGTGTGGGAAGTAATCCACACACACACACACACACAATGGCTTATTTCTTGGAATATCTCCAAAACTAATAATCGATTCGAATGAAACTTGAAATACATCCCCCGACAAACACTAGGGTGTTCTTTCCCTAAATCGGGGTGAAACCTAGCTAAAAATCCTACTGTCACCTGTATGGTGCTGAAGGCTACGGTGTGCATTTAGAAGTCCAACCTATCTCAGGCTCTGGCAACTTCCCTTAGGGAAGGACAACTTTGTTTTGTAAAAACTGTTAAACGTAAAAAATTGGCTTTAGATGTCAATTAACTATTTCGATTAAGTTTTAGTTTTTAATCCTTCTACGTCTAGTGACGTCGTGAGGATCTTATGCAAAAGTAGGCCCTACCTGCGTCCATTTCAAGTGGACAACACATAGCATGCGTTGTCAAATACTTATTAAAACTGGGCACAAGCCGTCTGTCGCCTTTCTACTGAACAAGTAATGTATGGGGGTAGACAGGTTGAAACATGGGCCTGACATAATATTGAAGTCTTGTCACTGTTGCCAGTTGGCATATAGTTCAATATTCTCAGAAATGTCCGAAATAACATTTGACAGCTAAAACTATTCCGATCATGATCTTCTCGAAAACGAGATAACTCGGATTGACTCGGATGGTCCATGCCTGTGTCTAACAATATCTAAAAGATTCTTGGCTCTAAGAAAGTCCAGCCCAAGAATCAAACCGAAGTAAAAATCTTGTTTAGAATGACCTCCTAAAAAGAGGAATAACTAAAAATATTATCTGTATTTGGCCCAATGATAAAGGTATTTAGAAGGATAAAGAAATTCTTGCCTTCACGGAACAAGAGGTACTGGCTAGTAGAGAAAGTTCGAATGCGCGCCAATGTTTGGGCAGGAGAGCTCCACTAACGAAAACAAAAGGATTTTATTATACTCTTTAATTAGGTGACGGGATTTAGAGATTCTATATTTGGGCGCGGCTGTATGTAGACTTGTCTGTGTGTGTTTGTTCTAATAAACACATTAAATGTTTTAATTTAGGCGTCATGTCTTAAATTTTTTGAGTCTTCATTAGAATCGACTCTTTAGACCAGCGATACTCAGCCTGCGGCTCACCGAGCCTTTTTAAGTGGCCCGGTCATGATCCACTGCCCTGAGAAATTCACTTATTTAAGAATAATGTATTAAAAATTTGGTGGGGGGATATTCTTTCACAAGAAATCAAATGCATCAATTTTGCATTTTTGTTGTCGATGTCGTACGACTGCGAATTGGTATTCTTTTTCTATTTGTAACGGTGACGGTTAGTGATAACAGACAACAGTAGAGTAGGGACATTTTAATGGATTAAACAAATTTTTAACAATCTTTCATACCTTGCAAGCGAAAAATATTCGAACGATTTCGAGGTTGACTGTTTTGTAGTAAAAAACAAACATGGATCAGTACTTGTCTGATTTGTCACGAAAGTGCTGTATTTAAAAAGACCAGTAAATAGGAATCATTCAATGACACTTTTCCTCCAAGATCTCTTTCAAGAGATGTAAATAGGCTTTATTGAATATTCTTTGTAACAGCAACAGTTTTGTCACTGGTAATGTCACAGCAGTAACAAAGCATCCTATGAAGTTTTGCTGTATTATTGGTAATCATATGAAACTCGTTTATACTGATGCAAAAATTGTGAAGGAGCTTTTCTTAAATTCTTTTAATTTAGTGTTAGTGACAAAAATAAAAATAAAAAAAGGAGTTATAATATTTTGATCATTGTTCCACATTTTAAATTTCCAATGTTACCTTGGCCTTAAAGCATTCCCCGTTTAATTGCCAACATATGTATGCGGCTCAGGTCGAGTACCCCTGCTTTAGACGAACATTTAATAATCAACAGATCCCATAAAACTACACATATTTTTTCGTCTCTTCTGATACTCATCGAGAGAAGAAATCACTCCTTCGTGAATGAGAAGGGATCCACCAATCGTAAGACTGCGAAACCAGTTTTTGAGGAATAGAAATTCTGGCTCACGTCAGCGAAACAATAATTTGAGGGTTTACTTGCCCGCGATAGTGGCTCTCATTATAAACCGGATCGTGACTTTCATTTTAAAAGAAAATTTAATCAAATGGAAACCAGAATTTACTACATTTGCACACAGTGACGGTATAAATTTGTTAAAACAAGGATCATCATTTCTAACCAGAATTAAGCTAAAGGAGTATATTGGACATCAGGATTTCCCCGGTTTCTCAATTGGCCACAAACGATCTGCCAGGAAAATGACATTTTAACCTTCGTTCAACATTTCAATGTCCTTAATTCTGAACGCCCAAATTATTTTGAAATCGAAATTTTTGAAAAATATTTTAAAATTAAATTTCATATATCATAAATAGAGTAATTATGAAGTTGTATCCATTTTCCGTATTTAGCAGCTGAGATAATAGGTGATCTATAAATAGATCGCTGGGCGCTTATGGTAGTAAAAGACCAAGTAACTTTCCTGTGGTTTTATATTTAATGAATTAAAAATTAAGGGGGGGGATGAAACTTTTGTGAATTTAAAAGCAAATAATGAGATTTAAAAGAGAAAACACATTATTTTACTGATCTAAACATTAATTATAATTTTATCAGTTTGAAAATTTAAAATTTAATAATGGAAAACTTTCAGACGAAAGGTTACATTACGTGAGGGGCCCCCCAATTTTTTAAACTGGTTTTTGGTTTTTCTTTTCCCTTAAAGATGGTCTTTTCCAAACCCACAAGTCTATTACGTTTGTCTTGATGACATCACACCCCCAGGGTTTTCAAGCCTTTCTTAAATTTTTTCCCCTTTTGGGGTTATGCAACTGATATATCTTGATGTCTTTTTTTTTTTTTTCACAATTTGTTAAATGAACGAAAAAAATTTTTACGATAGCCTACAAAACTCTAGAAAAAGGTAATTTTTTTTGGGTCAAATTTTTTTTTTCAAAAGAGCAGTCCCCTAGTCATCTACCCATATTTTTTTCTGGTGAATGATTTTTTTCAAAATTTGGGTTTTTTTTTTCAAATTTTTGTGGCGCGGGTTAAAGGCTGTATGAAATAAAGTTTGACCTTTTTTAAAACCTTTTGTCTTTCCATTTAACATAGTTATTTCTTTATTTTCTGAAACAGTAGTCATGAACCACGTACCACTAGATGGCATGTCTTTAAAAAATTATCATCAGGTTTCCTATTGATTCATATTTTCCACCCGGGTCCCAAAATTTTTTACATTACCTGACAGATCTTTTACCGAGGGAAAAAAAATTTTTCATATTTTAAAATATTCTTCGTCAGTTAACTCACCCAAATTAGGGGGTAAATAAATTATATCGCTCTTTTTAAAAAAATTATATTCTAACCTTTTGGTGTAAACATTTTGCCAGACATTTGGAAAAATAAAAGGGGGAAAAAATTATATTATTCCACTAACGGCGTCTTTTTGATCAGCATGTTTAAACTTCATTTTAAAAACAGTTTTTTTTAATAAATAAGGGGAAAAATTAAAGGGGTTTTGAAAAAAAAAACATGAAAAAATTCTTTTAATTTTTTTCTGGGGTCAAAATAAAGTTCTTTAAGCTTTTAAAACATCGCTTTGGGGAAATTCTTAAACCCGTTTGGGGGTTAATGGTGAAAAAACCAATGACAATCAAGTGAAAAAAAATTATCTTTCACGGGGGATTTTGGGGGTGGTGATCTATAAAAGATCTAAGGGCCAACGGGTTAAAAACTAAGGTTGAGAATCCCTTTATAGAAATTACCACGTGGAAATTTAAAATCAATTAAATTCCAAAATTTTAAAACAAAAGGGCGAAAAAAACGACAAGATTGATAAATTTTAAAATTTTTTATTGAAAGGCACCAGTTATCCCCCTATTATAAACATTTGTTTGGACGGTTATTTTATCTATTCATTAAAATTTCAATTTAAAATTGTTTTTTAAAAAATTTTTCCATAGTTAGAAATTTAATTTTTTTAAAGTAAGTGGTAAAATGAAAAAAAAACCTATTTAAGTTGAAAAATTTGCAAATATTCAATATTTAGGTAAAAGTCCACAAAAACGAAATACACCAGGGTCGGGGAAAAACCCCCTCGCGGGGGGGGGAAAATTTTCAGACCCAAACCCTGACACCCGCCCGAAACCCAAAACGGGCCCAAAAACCTGTTGAAAGGGGGGGTTTTCCCCGGTAGCCACTGGGGTCCCGGGAAACTCTGCAAAAGACGTTTGGAGGGGGTGATTGGGCCCAAAAGTCCGGGTGGGAAAATTTGCAAATGAATGCCATTTACTCATTCAAGTTTAAAAAGGTGGGAAGGGGGGTAATCCATTGATCAACCGTTTATCTACCCCAAATTTTCTGCAATTTTTTGAATCATTTTAAAATTAAAGGGGTTTCCTAAAATTTGGGGAAAATTTTAAACCGTTGGGTAATTTTAATTAAAGTATTCAACTTAAAAATTTAAATTTTATACACTGTTCATTTTAAAAAAAATAGTCAAATCGTTTTTAAAATCTTTATTAAATTTTAAAAAAAAAAGGGGCCCTTTAAATTTTATATTTAAATTTATTTCGAACAAAAGTAAAAGAAAGCTTTGAAAACGCAATTTCTCATAAAACTATACCCCCCCACTAAAAAAATCATCATAGAACCCTCGCATATTTTGGAAAAGGATTTCAAAGCATATTCCGCTAAGTATCATAGAATATTCAAAAAAAGGGGTTTTATATGAATTTTAAATAGTGGTACCTTTTAAAAAACCCGGGGTAAAAAAGGGTTCCATATTGCCAAAATTCGGGGGTGTGGGTTTATTAAAAGTGTGCCATATTTTTAATGATTATACTGATGCACCTGCATATTTCTCATGTTTCAGATGGATGATGCAAATGCCGACGGTATCCCTGGCAGAGTTTGAAAGGGAAGACGAGATGAAAAATGCTAGACCATTGGAAACCATATCATCTTCCACCTACAGCAAACTCCAAGAAGAAAAAGTGTATTGAAGGAAGAGCTCCAACAGAAAAATCGCAAAAAGTAAAATGTTGCTCTGTGATCAGACTCTTGGAAAAGCTATGAATAGAGGACAAAAAAAAGGAAAGCTGGAGTCAAAGAAAAACATCTTGCAAGTATTTGTAAAACAGCAACACAATACAATCAATTTTATTTTATGTAAAGTAATTATTTCTTGCATAATACAACAAATTCAAGTATAATTGCAGATTCATAACTTTGAGAAAAATTATGTGATCTATTTTATTGCTATTTAACACACATTTTTTTTCTACGAGGTAAAATGACTTTTTTGATACAAAATTGCAGAACTTGAGTGTAGAAATACATGTGAATGCTTATTTTTATGTGTAAATATTATTTTTGTGCGTATTTTGTATCTTTGAATATATATATAAATAATTCTCTCAATATGTTGTGAGTTATGCTTCTCTTAAATTTCTTAACAATTTACATCAAAATGGGTTTTGTGAGGTTTATTAAAAATAACAGAAAAACATAAGCCCCTAGCAATTTTTAAAAGCAGAAAAATTATAAACTAGTATTCATGCATGATTGCACATATATATTAATTAATCCTACACATTAATATACTCAACTCTTTTACAGGAATTTTGATGTTACCCTGTTCAAAATAGTCTCACTTTTTTGAAAAATTTATTCAACTGAATGCAATTTGTGAGTCACTTTGGTGGTCACGGTAGCCTAGTGATTATAATCATGGACTCGTGTCATAAGCTCAAGCCTAGTGTCACTGAAGACCCGCCATGTAGAGGAGCTGCAGCACATTAAATCTATCATGGCTCCCTTTGAAGTGGTGTAGTAGTTTGAAGAGAGGGTGCCAACTCAGGTGTCCTTGTTAATTAAACATGGTTCAGAATGACGAATTCTATCGCGAATAGCTCTCATGTTGCTTTATAGCATGACGTTAATAGAACTCTCACTCACTTGTCTCCTGAAAAACAACCTCGCTTTCATTGTACCTGTTATTATATTACCTTATTATTTAGCGATGAGTAATTAAATAACTAAATATAATTTTTATTTTTATATTTTTGAGTTTTCCATTCTTAATTTTTACTTAATAGATGTAATTAAGGTAATATATTAGTATTGATTTATTTCTCATTAATGTTGTGATATGGATTACAAAAAGGATATTGGTGATGAACTAAATAAAATATAAGGATAGAAGCTGCAAACTTTTTTTTCCACAAAGCAATACAGTTTTATTTATATTAATTATTAATATCACTAACCACAGAGAACCACATTTAATCAATGAGAAAGGATAAATTACACATTTTACAGTATTTCTCCATTTTTTTAAATTGTAATAACATTTATTCTTTAAAATATTATACAAATATACAGCACAATTTGAGGTAAAGAGTTTGTACATCTCTTGATTATACACATGAGGAGAACTTTCCACAGTTTGACATCTAAAAACACTTTAAAAATGCCTATAAAATTCAGAAAGGAGAATTCATTCCTAGTTTTGTACAGAACTCAAGGCGAGCTCTTTTCTGTTGCCTTACATTCACCCTGTAGAGGAATAGAATATGTATTAAAAACCTGTAAAAAGTTTAAATCACAGATAATCTAATAAAATAAATGTAATTTTTATAGTGCAAGAGATAATTTTAATAATAGAGAAAAGGATTTATCAATTTTTATTAAGTAATGAATTCAAAAGTTGAGTTTTTGTCCTTAGTTCTCAAAACTCTGTTCCGAAATTTTCCAAAATCTCCAATAGTAGATTCATTGATTAGACTTATCAAAAATATATATAATCCTCTATATCAATATCAATAATATGTGAATTATTCACAACACTCTGAATTTCAATCTTTGTTACTTCTGGGAACCAACTAAACCAATTTTATATATAAAGCAAGTTAAAACAAATTATAAAGATACAGAATTATATGAATTTCTGGGTTTTTTTAATGTTTGAACTAACCAATACAAATATAACTTTTATAATTTGAAGTTTTTGTTTGAATTACATTTTTTAAAATGCTTAAAAAATTTATTAAAAAGATCAGATACATTTGTCTTTTTTAATTTAGCGACATTTAGGATTATTTTAAGATCAGATTGATTCCAGATAACATTTCTTTTTAAATAATATATATGTCATATGAATAACATTTCTAAACATTAATATGAATATCCTCCCTTTTAAGACATCAATTTAGTAGTCAGGTCTGGTCGTAAATGATTTTAAAAAGGATTAACACATTATATAAGTTATATGGAGAAGCAAGACTTTCACACACAGAAAAATCGCCGCTTTCAAGAGGCAAAAGTGATGGCCTTTTCAATACAAAAGCCTTCGGCCTTTCTAAACACATTCAAAAGTTCTCCAACATTATGCTGAATTACACGATTTAATCCTAATTTGCTAACTTCCAGTAAATGATGCAATACTGCATCAGTTCATTGCTAAATTTAAGGAATATGTGTGATCACTGATAATTTACTATTCCTATAAGTGGGTAACTAATAAGAGAATTATTGATGTATGTCTTGGAATGTTCCAGAGGTATAACGACTTACAGAAGAGCTATCTGGGGGAGAATTAAAACAGAAAATCTTTTTATATAATATTTTTGACATAAAAGACAGTTATAATTGACTTTTGAAAACAGTTCTATAGGAAAATGGAAAGAGCATTCTTAAAATAAAATTTCACAGCTCATGAAAAACTAATAATCTCAAGATACTATACCATACAGGCATATTAGATTTTATAATGTGGGGAACAGATTCAAATAAAAAAAAAATCTGACAATCTACGTCAATGAAGGGAAAAAACTGGGACATAGTATAAACATAATTCCTCCTTTGTAGGACTTTTTTTTTGTTGAATAACTTCAAAAAGTACATACAATGTGGGAGACCTCTGACCAACCCCTTGGGTGTTGTCCCTCAAAATTAGGATGGAATCCAGCTAAATCGTACTGTCATAGCATGATGCTCAAAGCTATAGTTTACAACAGGTGTACAATGAATTGATGATCTTTTGGCCTTGATCTGATTATGCCAGACAGGTGACATTAGCAACAACACAAAACAATAACATTATGAAAAAACAGAAAAAAAATATATATAAGCCTATTTTACAGAAGAAAAATATTATAGAATGTTTCTTAATATATTTTTAACTAAAAAGAAACAAAATTTCAAATAATTCTTACATATATTTAAAAATTATCTTCTATAACAAAAGTTAGGATTGATTGCTTATGAACATCATGCTTCAAGCCCACACAAAAGTGTTTGATAACAGACTTTGCAATTTTGTACAATGGGAGGAGGACAAGGACAACACTTGAGCTGGCATCTCAATCTCCAAACTTCTACACCCCACCAATGATAGGATTTTGAGCCATGATATAATTTACAAGCCCGAGCCCCTTTAGATGGCAATAAAAGTTCATTGTAATTTTTTTTTACCACACTACTTTATGCAACTTGTAATTAATACTTACTTGATCTCATGATACTTGATCAGTTCATTCATTGGAAGGACAACAAATGGCCACATTCCACATAGTAACCAGACATAATAGGGAATGTGTTCAATAATACTCAAAGGTTTCAGTTCTTTATCCACATGAAGAGAAATGTCTGTTACATTGAACAATAAATGCAAACAAATCCTAAAAAAATGATGAAAAGTAATTTTACAAGATAATGTTCAAACAAAAAGAAAAATGGAGCAGCAATGAAAATTACCTTCATGCATATCCATAAAAAATATTAAAATTAATTTCAAGCATTATTAAATTTTCTAGTACAATTATTAAATGTTCTAAATCTAAAGAATTAAGGCACTATAGTAAAATACAAAGAATAAAAAAAATCTTTTCAGTTCCACTGTTTGCAAAGCAGTGGAAATTAAAGCATATTATCAATAAGGTAATTCAGGGGAAGACACCACATTTAAGGATTTTTCGATTAGTATATTGAAAATTGAAATGATAAGACCATGAGAAAAATACACTTTATTTTTCAATATTTAATTGGTTATGTGTACGTTAATTCTCTCTTCTTAGTTTGAAAATAAATTAAAAATTTAATGTTAAAAGAAATTCATTTAATTGGTTGGAATGGGAATGGAAATAACACTTGCAGCCACAAGAGATCTTGTGCAGGTATGATTTCTGCTCCCAAAATTTATGTACATAATGTCAACTGATCATTTGATATTGTTACGTAGATCCGAGGGTTCGATGATTTTATGCAAAACAGTCACAAAGAAAGTAAACAGTTCTTCAAGAGTGATGCGAATTTATTAACAAAAATCCAATCCTTTAAATACAGGATTCAGCAGCAATATTCACAAAATAAATTTCCAAAGGTCTTCACACCTTCTGCAGCAATCAAACACAATAACCAGTGTTTAAAAATACACGTAAGTAAAGATTATTCACAAGCACAGCCAAGCTAATCGCGAGTCAAAACAATCCTCACTACTCGCTGGTTTAATCCAGAACCCCCGCCGTTCAGGTGAGCATGTTTTTATAGGAGCGACAGAAACTTCCAGAAATATAACAGCTCAAGTCATTGAACGTGACACTAGTGGAGAGATCTACTACTTTCTAGAAGGTTCCAGAGGGTTCCGAACTCGCCAAAATGGTCGCCAAAAATGATGCCAACTTGGCTCTACCGCCAATATTTTGCCAAGTTCTCATTGAATCGACATTATAACGTAAGGGGCGGCATTGCTTGTGAGTAGCGCATTTTGAACATGAAATAAATATAACATAGAGTAATATAAATGCATTACACACTCAAATACAAATTATTTACACTATTTACACAAAATTCGTAACACTGCCCCCTCCTCAAAGACTGCATGTCCCGGGCAGTACAATCCTTGATTAAGAGGCATCTATTTACAGGCAAATTACTCGCATAATAATCACATATAAAGTAACAAATGTATTCCACAGCATATACAATACAAATAAATTCAAAGCACATGAAGAAATGTAAACATAAATTCCAGTATTAAAATAAAACTAAGGAATAAGAAAAGAGAAATAATTACATTATTTACAAAATAATTAATGACCATGGTCTAAACTTAAGGATCTTATTCATCTTGGCCAAGATAAGGAGCTAGCCTATAATAATGTATTTACCTTCGGTTTGGAGTGTGGTGATTTCTGTATCCGCCTACAATCAATTCAGTCTTTTTAGGACTGTAAGGACCTTCCCAGTTTGTTTGCAGCTTTGAGAGAGTCCTTTGGCGACGTTCGATTCCATAACCACACTTTGTGGCCCGGGAAGTCGTGTTCAAATGCTCTTGCATCATATTGGGTCTTTATCTTCTCGAAGCCGCTCATTCTTTCCTAGCAAGATGATGTATTTCCTCCATCCGTCTTGGAGTTTCTGACTACCTCCAGGCGCCAAGGAGCATCTGGTGGTCGCCTGAACAGAAGATCCGCAGGCAGACGAAGATCACGTCCAAAGAGCATCTGGGATGGGGAATAGCCGGTGGTCTCATGTACGGCACTCCTATAGGCAAGCAAGAAAAAGGGCAACTTCTTGTCCCAGTCTTGTTGATTTCTGGATACCAGGAGAGAGAGGCTATTCAGAATGGTCCGATTGAATCTCTCTACCATGCCGTCAGACTGAGGATGCAAAGCTGTTGTCCTGGTTTTGTCAATGGCGAGTATTTCACACAGTCCCTTGCAAACTGCAGAATCGAAGTTTCTCCCTTGATCAGAGTGCAGTTGTAGAGGGACCCCGAATTGTGAGATCCAGTGTTGAACTAGAACCTCTGCAACAGTCGAGGCCTCTTGGTTGGGAATAGGATAGGCTTCAGGCCATTTAGTGAAGTAGTCCATCACAACCAAGATGTTGTTTTTGCCATCTGATGATCTCAGAAGTGGGCCTAATATGTCAAAAGCTATTCGCTCAAAGGCCCCACATTATACAGCTGCATGCTTCCTCTAGTCGCTTTTCGGGACCTTTTAGCGCTTAAGGATCCATGTGCGACAACACTTTTTCCCCTCACTCGCACATTGTTCTCACCAACTTTTTGTAAGGGCTTCAAAAAAA
>BMAV01013267.1:0-62908 GCA_019973955.1 Trichonephila inaurata madagascariensis
TGTTTCTTTTTCGTCCGAGGAAGTTTATTATTGTTTTTCGTTGTATTGTAGCGTTATTGCTAAAGTGTAAAAGAGTTATGCTTACTTTGGCATTTTCTTTAGTTTAAATCATTTATTTTGATTTTTTAAATTTTCAAAACACTTTGAAATTAATTTGAAATTGAGCTTGCTTTTTTTTGCCACGCAATAAAATGAAATAGCTATTTTTTTAAAAATTTAAAATTTTAAATTTTTGTTTTTTCGGAAAACAATAATAGTAGTTTTTAAAAAATTAAAATTTTTTCCCGTTAGAATATTGAAAAAAACTTAGTCTTCAAGAGGCTTTGAATAAACAACAGAGCCTATCATCTGAAAGCATTGATGCTTTAACATAAATGATTCTTTAACAGATGATGCATTAACAGGTTAGTTCCCAGCAAATAATCTGATGAATCAGATTCTGATGAAGACGATTAAGAGACTAAACAAGATCCAGGGTACAGTAATTTATGTTCAGAAAACACAATATTTCCTTCTCAAGTTGGAGTGCTTTAAAAAAAACGCTATATCGAAACTTCACTCAAAATGCACAGCATGTAACGAGTTTTTGTGTATTAATGAAAATAAATACTGTTTCCTTGAATGTCACCAAGTAAGAGTTTATGTGTAAAACCTATTTTTAAGTGTAAAAAAAGTAAATAAGTTTGAAAAATTTTATAGTTTTTAAAAATATTTTATGTTTTATTTTGTGTTGTAAAATTTTAGTGTTCTGGATTTTGTTTTTTAAGAAAAAACGCGAAAAAGTCCTGGGGTTTTTTTGTATTAAAATATTTTACCCTTCCCGTTTGGCAGAATTTAAGGCCCAATTTAATTCATTAGCTCGAAAGGATTAAATTTCCCAAAGTTGAGTGTTTTATTTATTTATATATATCCCTTAATTTTCAATGTAGTGGCTAAAAAAAAATGTAGCATGAAAAAATTTGCATTAAATCATAATGCAGTTGATAAAGAATTAATAGAAAAGTAAAACAGGCATTATAAAAGGATGTTGAAAGTGTTTAATCAGGACCATTATGGGATCAAAGTGACTCTGACTTGACCATTTCAAGATACACCTTTGAGAGGACAACAGATCAATTCAAAGAGGGTCTCTTTCACAAAATCAATTCGTTTATTGGTGAAATTTCATATGGAATGAATTCCTTGTTTTGAAAACGTATTTTTTGATATGCAAAGGTGTGTGATTTCCGTGAAATGGGCATTGTGATTTTTCTAACAAAATGATCACTGTGATTATCGGTATTTTATTCACACATTGAAATTTTGGTATTGATGAGAAAGACTTTGATGTGATCAGTATGCATTTATTTACTCACGTTTTCACATCCCTCTTGAAGTAGTTTCCGACAAAATTTGTCATTCCTTGTTATTGTGATATTGCGAGGTTACATCGATGTAAAAGCCAAAAGCCTTGAGTCAATTTAGACATCAGGGACTGCATTTCTGCAGTCAATTATGGACTAGAAAATTCTGTGATAAGTGCAATTATTTTTCATTTGTTATACGCTTTATCAGTGGAATCGTCTTTCAACTTATTATCTTTCAGATTTTTTTAAATTTGAATTTTTATCTGTATTTCTTTGAAAATCAATAAATATAAATTTGTAAACAAAAAATAAGTTGTAAAGACGTACTGTTTTTCTTTATTTTATGCTCTAATCAAATAATATTACCATTTAAATAAATTATAGTTTAAAAAAACTAAAAAAACATGCTTTTATTTTTAATCGAACTAAACATTTAAAAAATTATTCTTACTATAAGAATGAAATGATAAACGGGAAAATTAATATCATTGGGGAAAAGGCGTGGGGTGCTCCATATCAATTGTTATAATTTTTTACCTGTTCTATTCCGAAATGCTGAGTTAGTGTAAAATTGTAGTGCAAAGCACCCAACGCTTTTACCACAATAACATTAATTTTCTCGTTTATCATTTCATTCTTATATTAAGAAGTATTTTTACTTTTTAGTTCGATTAAACATAAAAGCGTGTTTTTTATTTTTTTTTTAAACTATAATTTATTTTTCATTTTTTAGTTCAATCTACAATAAAAGCATGCATTTTTAGTTTTTTAAACTATCATTTATTCGTTGATGAATTAATCTTAAATGCGTCATTTTTTAGAATCTGAAATACCTATTGGCATCCATCCTATCAGTGCGTTGATACAGCATGGTTTGCAAAATGTAGTATCAGCCAACTGAAGGAAATCTGGAAGAGCTAAGTTTGAAATATTTCATGCGAAAAAAGGTGTAAAGTGAATGATATTTTTCACTAAAAAGAGCTCAATATTCTCTCTGAAACTTGTATCAGTATTAGACACAAAAGTACATTTTTTGAATCGAAGAGTTTGTGAGAAATTATTTAAACCGGTGATCTCTGAATCAATTCTCAGCTGTTTTGGTAAAAGGAAGCAATGAATGATGTTTCATTCTACACATCCGACAAGAGAATTTAGAGAAAAAGATTTTAATTATGAGTTAAATGGTTATAACAGTGTTTCTGAAGCTTTCCATATTTGTGACCCAATTTTGAATCATAATTTTTATTGCGCCCCTGACCCTCAACAATATATTGAATGTAATAATAATGTACTTCGACGTGAAAGCCATAATGCGACTTATAAACTGCACATATTACCAATATATGTATTATAATTTGTATATGACAAGCCCAAGGAAGTCAGTAGTAATTACTAAACTTGCTTTTAATTTAGTATTAGTTATTTATATTTATTATTAAATACTTTTTGCAGCACTGAGAGATATATTTATAAGTGTCTTATAACATTGAGAATATGTATTTTATTTTTTATTATGTCAGAATGTCTTTTGTTCGGCTTCATTTAGGTAAATTAATAGTCATTTTAAATCTCTTATTTTGAAATTTTCGATATGCTTGCCCCCCGTAGTGTTATTATGCAACCCCAAGAAGGCGCGCCCGACTGTTTGAGAAACTCTGGGTTAGAACATAAAATTTTTTTCACATGCAAGAGTCCTTTTTTTTTATTTTTTATCTCCATTTCAGAAAAACAAGACAATATTGTTTATATTGTGGTAAGAATTTGCTGATGCAAACGTTTTCACTTTTATAGGGTTGTAGCTTAGTCTTTTAGTCGCCAAATCTGGAAATGGGATCTGGAATTAGTCGCCAAATCTGGAAATGGTATATGCAACTAGACGCCAAATCTGGAAAAGATAGAACGAATTAGTCACCAAATCTCGAAATCCTTATTCTTGAGGATTCTGATCAGGACATGAAACAAAATTATGAAATTATTGTATTGTCAGATCCTTGACAAGTGTACAAAATTTCGAATTAATCTGACCTTTTAAAGTGGGCAAAAATCGAGTTCAAAGATTCTGTTACAAGTGAAATTAATAAAAGTGTGTTAAAAAAACAATATCTTTTCTCTTCTTTTTAATCTTCAGTTACATTATGATTTTTTTTTAAATCTAGAAAGTCTTTATTAGGAAGGAAAGAAAACATTAATAACAATTCACTTTTAATAAAATTTGAAATTATATTGAGTTTTTTGCTAAAATATTTAATCTGATTATCTAATGAAGCAAGTATTTTTTTTATTAATTCATTGATGATTTAAAACACACCACCCTTAGGCACTTCAGCTTAAAAAAATCGTATTAACATGGATATATTGCTATTTTACAGCTATTTTCTTCGTATGCTTCTTCTATAATACTAATAAACACGAATATTACTTTTTATTATGTCTCATTAAACCCTTAAGTTCCACCAGGGCATATATATACGTCTTGCTCAACCTGTTCGTCAAATGCTCGGACGCATATATACGTCTTTCCGAAATACGATTATTTCAAAGGCTTTGGAATGTAATAGAATTACGCCGACGATGCTTGCAAAGGATTTACGTATTTCAGAGAAAAATTTGCTTATTTATCCCTTTTGTTTTCCCTCTTATACACCGCATACGCGCGATTACATGAAAAACGGTGAGACTGAGGAGCGAATAACGTAGCCTTTAATCAGCAATTAAGAGGTTAAAAAACCAATGTTTTTTTAAGAAATAATATTAAGTGCCTGCTCCCTGAACAGAATGTAAACAAACGTCAAAAAATAAGATTTATGTCATTTACTAATTAAAATGTTTTGTCTCATTCAGTTGTATATAATTAATATTAGAATCCATTAATTATGTACAACTGAATGCGAAATTAATATTCACAGTTATATTAATCAACCCCTTGTCAAAATAAATAAATAATTTTTAAAGTACACCTTGAGTTCCTTTCTTAATTATTTTATCTTGTTTATTCCTAGATCTGAGTGGAAAATAATTTTTCCCTGAATGACCCCAAAAGAGGAATAGATTGCCGGAAACTATTTAGAAAAGTGTTTTTCTGTTCTTTTCCATTGCTTTTATTTATGGAACGTTCTTGAGTTAATTATTATTTAAGAAACATGTGGTTTGATGATAATTAATCATTTTAAGATGATGGAAGTGTATCGAATTGCAGCGTATCGAATTTTAAGATGATGGAATAAAATTACATAGCAAAATCTTCTCTTAAAATTCAGTAAAAATAATTTTTGATAAATTTAATTTCAATTTTGTTTTTTCGTTACATGTCATTTTAAATTTTATCAAATATTGTTAGGACAAGTAAAGTTTATTTGAAACTTATTATTAAGTAAAATACAGAAGACCCAAAATGGTTTAATTATATATTGCCTCACAATTGAAACATTCGGTTTTTAAAGGTATTTTATGAAGAGAAAAATAATATAAATGAAGCAGTTGCTTCAAATATTTTCTTTTCTTCTCTAATACATATCAATGGTTATATTATTATCTAATGAGAGTATAATTATAATACTTTTATAGTTCTTTTTTACCAAATAAATATTACTCAAAATTTAAAGCCCAATACTGAAACTTAAACTTTTAGTGCACTTTTCATAAATCTGCTGAAATATAAAAAAATCAGCTGGAGTTACTGTTCTCACACATGAACTTCCCCTAAAAATCTTCAATCTCTCTAGCTAGTTTGCATTATCAAAATATTAATTTAAAACAATTATATTATTTGGTACGAACGTAATATTGCAACAATGCCAGCTTTCACGATATTTCGGCAAGTTGGAAAACTAGGTTTCTCATGTGTCGTACGCGCTGAATTGCCTATCATGTTCTTCGTTTCATGTAATGGGTTATACGGTTGTGATAATACGTAAGTTCCAATTGTTTTATATACTATGAATTAAACTAAGATGGACTATTCTAAGGAATGAATTTAAATTTCAGACAAAAAACTTTTTGTAGTGTTTTGACAAATCAAAATGAAAATGTATGGCCCTTGTTTACATAAAATTAACAAACAAATTTCAAAACAAATGCAGGGACGTAACAACCGCCGTATCAATGATACGGGGCTCCCAAGCTGCAGGGGCCCTAACAGGCGTTAGCACGACATCGCAAAATATTAAGAGGACCCAAACAGGGCCCTCAAGGAATTTTTGATACATTGACCACTAAAACTAGCTACGCCAGTACAAAAATACATTATATATATATATATATATTATATATATATATATCCTTTGAATGCAATTTTCTGGAAGATAAAGAAAGAACTTTTTGACTAATAAAACATTTTAAGATTTCTTTTTTCCCCAAAAATAAGCAATATTTCAAAAAGAACAGTTTTCAAACAGTAGCAGTTGTCAAATGTTTCCCTTTTTCCATATTTTGGCTTTAGTGCAGCACTATTTTTTAATTTCAAATTGTCAAATTATATTTCAAAATTACAATATCAAACCATTTAATTTATAAAATTTCAAATTTTATGAAGAAAGCAACAGTGATACTTATAATAAAGAATAATAAATAATCATTACGAATTTTAAATTAATATTTTAATTTCAGAACCTTTTCTCTTTATTTCATATTTGTATTAATTTATACACACTTCAATAAAGATATTATAGAAGTGTTTTTTGCACATATTACAAAAATTACAGACATTCAACAATACATATAGTTAAGAATTATTGAAATTACCCTTAAAAGTTATAAATAATACGTGACTTAGAATATTTTTTTTATATTTTCAAAAAATAAAAAAAAAATTTACTTTATGGATATTTAAACAGGTTTCAGACTTTTTTCGAGAATTTTTGTTTAATTTTGCATATTGAGAACTGACCATTTAAGAAAAAAATAGTATCTGTAGATAAATTCTAACTACTATCTTAATTCCTTTCATGCAGTGATTGTAGATAATTTCAAAGGTAATTTAAGAGTTTGGGGCAATATACGGTAATAATATGCATTTCATTGATGTAATTTGTACATTGTATCAATTGAAGGCCATCTGTATTTCATATATATTCGTTAATGTAGTGTAGATTTTTTATTGCAGCATTTACTGAAAATATACAATTTAATAATGTAATTCCATGTTTTAAATTATTCACTTTAGATAGAAACTCTAAAAAATTCATATTTCTGGACTTTAAATAAAAACGAATCAAACACATGCATATACAGGGTGACCATAATTAAACTGCAGGTGTTCAAGAGGTGCTGAAAAAACACCACTGGGAATATTTCAGTGAAATTTGGTATTTACACGTTTCCGAACATGCGGAAATCAAATATGCAGAAAAAGGAAATCGAAGGGGCTCTGTACTGTATTTATACGCTGACCGGTTGCATAAACTACTTCCAAAACCGATAGACAAAGCATAATGACATACTAAGAGGCATATAAACAATATACAAAATCACTTACAGTTTATCAAAATTCCATACGATTCGCTTCAGTAATTAAACTTTTAGAGTATCATGTAATCAAAAATTAACGTAAATTAAGATCACAAATTAAACAGTCCATAAAGACACTTTGGAAAACAATTAAACTATTATTTATTCTATGAAATTATCACACGATGTGCTCAATATGAGACCACCAGATGCAACCATATGTTGAAAACGTAAAACAGCATGGCCCATCGCCGAATTTAAAATCTCTGTAAATACAACCTCACGTGTCTCGTTATGATAGATTTCAATTCAGCAACAGAAGCATGTCGTCCTCTATAAACTGTATCTTTCAGATGTCCTCACAGATAAAAATCGCAAGGATTAAGGTCTGGTGAACGCGTGGGGACCAGGCGTTTTCGAAAACTCTGCTTATGACTTGATCCACCCCAAAAATGTAGCAATTTTTTAACAGGTGAGGGGGTGCTCTAACATGTACAAATACGGGGGTTTATAAACAATGTCTCTCTTGCAATGCTGAAATAAATTGCTCTCTTAACATCGCTACTCAATGTGGATTTGTTTTTATACTGTTCACTGGGCTTAAAATTTGCATATATGCAGTCGATAAGCATTGAAACATGGCACTGCGCCACTGCGCCATCCATCGGAGGAAGATGGCGATTTTTTTATTTTTGCATATTTGACTTGCGCTTTTTCTGAAACGTGTAAATACCAAATTTCACTGGAATATTCTCTTTAGTTTTCTCTCCAATACCTCTTGAACACTTGCAGTTTAATTATGGCCACCCTGTATACATATGTAATTTACCATTTATCACATCCAATTAGAAAACCTCCGATTTTATTTATTTATATTTGCATCAATTTTCTATAAATTCATTACTCCGACGTGATTAATTACTTTCATATCCCACACTCTTTAAGTACTTAATTAAATTCCAATTCTTACAATTCTTTCAGAAGGAGATTTTCAGAAAAAAGATATATTTCTCTGAAGCTCTTCCGATGGTGTTTTTCTGCTCATTCTGCTGGGTATTATTTTCTATTCAATAAAAACTGAACAATGAAAATGAAAAAAGTAAAATCTTGCAAACATTATTTTTTACTTGAATGTGATTAATGGATATTTGAGAATAAAGTTCTTATTTCACTGGAAATTTAGGAAAATAATGCTTCAACATTTCAAACGAAAAATGTACGCGTTTAAATCTATTAGAAAGAAAATACTTAGGATGAGATTTTATTTCTTTATATTGCGTGTTTATTCTAAATTGACATCCCTTGAATAAAAGCCTGAGTAATATTACAGAAAGATTTACAAAACAATAATGTAAGTATTAAGTAGAGGCTTCAAAGAGCTCTTTTGTTTTAAAAAACAAATAATAAAAATAATAAAACTGTTTTTAAAGTTTATAATTTACATCAAAGAAGGTTTTAGTTACGATAAGAATGTTAAAGTTTTAATGGGGGCTAAATTCATGTTGGTCATAATCAAATGATATAATGACCAACACTTGCTTCCTACTAATTAGTTCATAAATTCATGTGACGTCATAATCATACGATAAATACTATCATGTGTTTCTATTTAATTGGTTTCAGCGTGTTTGCCAACTTTTGCTTTTTGAAACTTTTTTTTAACGTAAACTGTTTTTTTGGATACTTTTCAACAACAATAACGTACATAAGTAATCAAAATTTACTTAAAACACACAAGAATAAAATTATTTATTTAATTTTAAAAATTTTTTTGATGATTTCTGTTATTGTATTTGAGCATCATTATATAGACCGAATTATGAAATTTTGAAATTTTATCTAAATTTTAGAAAAAGAACAACTAGTACAAATTAGTTTCATATCAGTTTTGATTGAAGTCGTGAACACGTGATTGCCTTTGTCATGTGACCTTATAGTTATAAATTCCATGTAACTGTTGGGACAGAATGGTTAATTTCATTACCAACTAATAGCTTCATAAGTAAGTCGTATTTAAAAAAAAAAATCAGTTTTATAAATGAACAGAAATATAATAAATGAAATAATAAAAGTAAAGAAAACATATTAAATATTGAAAAGTAATTATTATTAATTTTTGAGAGGAATTCCATGATTTTATGTTCAGACATTTGTAATTTATTGTTTTTTTATTATAATTGTATATTTATTTTTTATGTAATTGTAAATATTACATTCATGGTGGCATATTTTTCCGTTGGATAGAACCCGCAACCTATGGATCTGAAGCCCAGTAACATGACGACTACAAAAAAGTGATCACCCATGTCCGGAGGCTGTTACTGGCTTAGATAGATACCGCTACATACCACTACACTTTATGCAACTAATTTACAAGAATTTTCTTACATATAAAATTTGAATTCTGCTTAATTTTCTCAACTAATAGTTTAACCCTTTAACGGGAACAAAGCTAAAATACACTTTTCTGTGATAAAGCACTTGCTAAATGCAATGTTCTGACCCTCTATAAACATTATTTAGTCACAAACAAAAATCTTATCAAGGGTTTTTTTCCCCTGGATGGTGGCTAGACGTTACAGCCACTGCGCACTTACGACATTTATCTTACTTTTAGGGGCAGAAATAATGAATCATATTACAATAAACGTTTTATGAAAACTAACATTTATGCTAATAGCTATTTCAATAACAATTAAATACAAAGTGTAAGAGTGATTAAATAGTTATAGAATAATTGTACTTAGTAGAATACTTACTAAAATATACATTGAAAATGGTATATATCCACATTTTATATTTTATTTAATTTTAGTATAAAAAGTCAGAAATAAAATAATATTTTTGAGAATTTAAATTAGTTATTTCACAAATTTGATGAGCTATTTAATGTGGAACTTTTTAAAGCAAGTAGGACCATTTGCTTGAAGGGACAGTGGTACTTTCCAGGACTGACACAACCATTGGGAGCGTTGAATGTCTTTTCTGGTATTGCAAAGAGAGCATCTGTACAGATCGCCTTCTGTTTTGACTCTCTCAAGCGGAGGAAGAGCGAAAATTTCAAGGTTATTTTTCTGTACTATGTGGGCGGTGGATAGAGCTTCTATCCACATATAAAAGTTTTCCAAAAGCCTAAGTAAAACCTTTTTTTTTTACTTGCACATTTTCTTAATTCATTAAGATTAGAGGAAAGTATACTTAAGACATGCCGACATTTTTTCATGGATCAGAAATTTTACATATAGCAATCAAAATACCATTTGTAGATTTACACCGAGAAAAACTGTTTTTAACTACCCATCAGAGGACATGAAATACAAAAAAAGTTATCGGGCTGCCATCTGTATTGATTTTTATGCGTTTTAACTTCAATTAACGCATGTGGATAGACTGCATATCCACCACACGCTTTTAGAAATAATTTTTAATATGTGGCTAGACCTATTAGCGAACACTTGCTATGAAAATGAATGAACGAAATGAACACTTGCTTAACCCACGAAAGGGTTAAGCAAGTGTTCATTTCGAATGCTCTTATAAAATTGTTAAATAACTTTGAGAAAGAAATTAATCTTTATCTTTTTATAGTGCGGCTTTTCGTTTTAAGGTTTTAAAATTGAAAAAAAAAAAAAAAAATACGTAATTAGTACAGAGCATATTACAAAAAACGCAATCGGAATTTGTTCGAATAATTTTTTTCTCTTTTTTGATGAATTTAAAGGTATATAGTTGTTGTACTCGATCGTATAACTGCAGTTATTTATAGGACGTTTTACATATCCAGTAATGAATGTTTACTTATACATAATCATCTTGGAAAGGATAAAACGATAAAATTGAGTTTATATCCACACATCAAATGAGTCGCTCAGAAGCCAATACGGTTAAGTCCGTTTCGCGATATATTTTCGACTTTTTGTAAATTTTGATAAGATAAATAATAGTTTTCTTAGTTATTAAAGAGAGTTGGAAAACTCTCTCTATATATATACTGACAATGTTAAATTGGCTGTTTTCTATGTATCTTTTCTCAAAATCTGTTGTATGTACATGCTTTAAATGTTTAATACAATTAAAGTACTCCTTTTTCATTATACTGAAATGAGCATTTAGCTAATTTTTAATTTTTTAATAATTTATGAAACATTTTATCAACCATTGCGAAATTTAAACCATTTTTCACATAAAAAAATTTGTAAAAAAATAAATTTTTGAGTTTCTTACAAAAAGATCATTTCAGTATAGATTAGCCATCATCATCAATATATCATAAAAAAATTTACATACCTGTGAACAGTAGTTTCTCAGAAAAGGTACATCGAACATCAAAATTTACATTTCGTGATAAATTGATTTTTATGTATACACAGCGAGACTTCTAATCGGCTAAAAAATAAAAAAATAAAATGCTCACAATTTACGATAAAAGATACATGTTTTGGTTTATATCAGACGTTCAACTTTTAAGCAAAAACGAAATACTTTGCTAACATTTTTCGCCATTCAAATAGGCGTGGACCAGTTTCAACAATTATTTAAAAATAGGTTTTAAAGGCTTCTAATTACCATAAAGGTTAAAATAAGGTATTTTTAGAAAGTTTAAAATATATGAAAATGTAAAAATCTCAAAAATTGTCAAATATATATATATATATATATATATATATGATTTTAGCTTTCCAACACCTCTTAAAGGATTTACTCGTTGCTTCATTCTTTTATGACCTAGAAAAAAGGAAGCCATGAGTAAATCTTGTAATAACTAAGAAGAACATTATTTATTTCATCAAAATTTACAAGAATCAGAAAATATCACAAAATGGACTTAACCGCATTGGCTTCTGAGCGACTCAAATATCTACAATGCAATCAAATATCAAATTTTCTGTTTTCACTGTGTTTTGTCCCTATAAAAATTCTTTACTCCAACTTATAAAAATAGAATGAATATTTCTTTATTTATGATAGTAAATTAGGAATATTTACCGTGTGTCCACGCAAAAAGTGAATTCAAATATTCTGTAAAGGGTGTGAAGACTATTACCTTATTTTTACAAATTACAAACTTTCATTTTCTTGAATGTTATGGAAATATTATTATTATTACCAAGAGGAATAAAAATACCTGCTCAAATGCTCTAAAAATATATCGAATCCCGATCAATTGTCTGCGAAAATAAGAATTGGAAACTTTTCACTGCAAAACAGGAAACAAATGGAATGAATATTATGAGAACTTTATTGCGAGTTATATATATATGAGACCAGCCATAAGATTTAAAAGCTTTAACTATTAATACGAAAGTGTACAAAGAAGTACTGTTCGATCTTTTTTACTACTAAGATACGAATATACTGTTTGTTTTGCATAGATATTGAAGCGATAAAACATATAACAAATAGTTATAATATGTTACTTATGAAGTATTTATTAAAGAACGATATGTTTGACGTCATCCGTATGAAGACATAATGGGTACTTTTTCACTGTGATATTAGCATTATGAATGAATAGAAAGTTATTGTTAGAAAGAAAAACTACATATGTATATATATACGTATAAATATACGTATATTTTTGACTACATAATCCTTAGGAATTAAATTATTTTGAAAAAATGCGTGAATGATTTCTTCTTAAAAAAAAGACAGAAAAAATATTGTATCATTAAATTATCCCTTTGGTAATATGAAGAATGGATAAAAATATTTATTTTTTAAAAAAACGAAAAGAATGAAATATTATTTTAATTAATATATATTTACCTAAAAAAAAGAACCACAAAGCCGTGTTGCTGAAAAAATGCCCCCAAAAAAAAAGGAATCTTAGAATCTTAATAAAATACATAAACACTCTTCAATTTAAGTATTACCAGAATTCTTCGAAATTAAAAGAATTCAAATAGAAATCAGATAAGTAAATTTTTTAATGTAAAGTGTTTCAGATTCGAAACGTTAAATTGAAAGTAAAGAAACTGTTTAAATATGAAAGTAAAGTTTTTACTGCTCTGAACTGAAAAATACTTTCGCATTATTCATGATATATTTGTACATTCTAGAGTAAATATTAAACAATAAAACTCTCTTAAAATTAAAATATATATATATTAAATACTTCAAAGCTTTATTTCAAGAATAAAAATTTGAAAAACTAATGAAATAAAAGAAAATTAATAATTTAGACACACATACAATATTTTTCTTTTTAAATAAACTTTTTTTTAAAATTTTCGTGCATCTTATAATACAGACTCATACCCAAAACTAGAACATGAATTAAGAGCAAAATGCACAAATTGAAATAGGTAATAAATTTCACTTAAAACTTATGGAATACCGCAATGCAAAAATGAATGGGAATTGCGATTTCTTCCATAAAATTATTCTAAATTAAAAATTGTATTAAGTATGTAAGTATAATTAAGTTTATTAAGTATGTAAGTATAATTAAGTGTATTGAGTATGTAAGTATAATTAAGTGTATTAAGTATGTAAGTATAATTAAGTGTATTAAGTATGTAAGTATAATTAAGTGTATTAAGTATTAAGTATAATTAAGTGTATGAAGTATGTAAGTATAATTAAGTGTATTCAGTATGTAAGTATAATTAAGTGTATTAAGTATGTAAGTATAATTAAGTGTATTAAGTATGTAAGTATAATTAAGTGTATTAAGTATGTAAGTATATACGACGTTTTTTAGATTAAAAAGGGGAGCTGTAACTTTATTTTGTAAAATATTTTAATGACATTTTTTATTTAATTTTTGATTTTATATCTTTACCCCACGTGCGAGATATTGTTTGTACTTGAGCTCGTTAATTCAGATCTGTAAGACCTATCAATGGCTATTACTTGCACATAATATATAACATTAGTAATAAGAGGAGCCTTTTCACTGGTGACAATTTATACTTGTATGAGTTGATATAGAAGCCCAGTGGCTGAGTGGTAGTGTATCGAACATCCACGCCACATTTCCGGGGTTAAAATCCTGGACTGGGCAAGGTCGACTCAGCCTTTGATCTCTTTTGTGGGTCGATAAATGAGTAACAAGCTTCTGCTTGGGAACTGAACACTTGACCGAAACAACTACACATGCATCCTAGCGCCTAATTTCACTTAAAATGAGATAGGCACAGTAGGCCTTGACCCTCATGGGCTGATGCGCCACTGAGTTCAGTTCAGTATGAGTTGATCTAAAGAGTAATAAGCATTCTTAATCTAATTTCGTAACAAATTTTACCAGCATTCATCAATTATCACTACAACTCTATTACATTTTGGTCTACACGAGTTTGGAAGTTTCATGCCTTATTAACGTTTCATTGGTTAAATGTGAGACGAATTTGATGGGAAAGTAGAATTTCAACAGCATGTAAGTGGTATAGTGCAGAGGTCGTCAAAGTGGTGGTCAGCGAGAAAATTTTACCGATCCCAGGAAAAATGTGGGATATACTTACTCATCTCGTTAAATTATATTTTAAGGTGCATTGAAACATAATTCGATTCATAACAATAATTTAACACATAAAAAATCCAATTAGTGGTCCGCGGCATTTAAATTATGAATTTACTGGTCCGTGAGGTCAAAAAGTTTGGCGACCGCTGGTCTAGTGGTATGGGAGACGTATGTATCTGGTAATGTCTCATTCGAAAATAATTTCAAGCTAACGTGAAATGAAAGGTAACTTAACCTGCTACTGGATACCATCATTATATCGTTGAGCTGTGAGAGTTGTTCATAATATGATTAAAGGAACCTATAGTTGTACAAGAGGCAGCAATCCAAACAATCAAATTAGAAGAAATGACTGACTGGTTGTGTTAAAAACCTGGTCTGTCCAAGCACGCATCCAATGGTCATTTTCTAACTGAAGTGGGATAATTTTCTGACTGATGATCATCTATGAAATCATTATAAGAGACAATGCTGATATGTGATATTAAATGCAGTTCGAAATTATCAAATATTAAATTTTGTATATAATTTTGAATATGGCAGGTCCATGAGAATCACTAGTAATTACTAAACTTATATTTAATTTGTTATTAATAAATTAATTGTATCACCTACTTTATTTCTACGATGCGGTATATATATTTATTAGTATATTATATCATTGTAAATGTGCATTCATTATAAGTCAGAATGTATTTTGTTTTGTTTCCTTTTAGTAATTGAGTTTTTAAATATTTTATTTTCGACTTTTCGATATGTCCTGGCCCCACATGGGGTCATCATGCCCCCCCCTAGAAGACGCACCCCACAGTTTGGCTTGACTGGCATGGTACGTATTGAGCATTGTCTGGAAACAGAAATTTATTTTAATGAATAAAATTGTCATGCACACACGGCACTCATTTCATTCTTTGGTTTGAAAATTAATATTCGTGTTATTAATTCTCATTTATATATTCCATTATAAATGTTTCATATATTAAGAAAATTTAAGCCAACACACAATTTTGGTGAAGAACTCATACAAAAATTAAGAAATATATCAATCGCTTTTAAATGCTAATCTTAAAGCTCTATACTCGATAATATTTGAATCTTGCTTACATTATTTTAAATGCAATACATAAATTCGATTACCTCTTCGATGTATATATGAATAAGTGGATGCTTTTGAAAATAAATTTCAAATTATTTCTAAGTTTTTCATTAAAGTTAAAGCTTGAGACTTTTCAAAGAACAAAAAGAAAAACGATAAACAAAAATATTTAAAGAAAAAAGGGGGTTTTTTTGTTTTTTTTAAAAAAGGAAAAGACTCAAAGAAAGAAGCGTTCAATTGCTTTATGAAAACCTTAAGTAGTAAAAAAAAAACAGCATGATTTGTGTTTTTGATTAAAACAAAGGTTTATTAAAAGTGAAAAGGAATAATCAAAAGTGAAAACGAATGAAATAAATAAAAAATAAAACAAGTATCGGAGGATTTATTCCTGCATAAATTATTTGTTCCTTTTCAAAAAAGAAGGAAAAAACACTTTAATACATGTTGTTCAAATTAAAGAAAATATCAGTTTAATTTTAATTACTACATCTAAAATAATAAATAAATATTCAATTTAGTGGTAATGTTTCTGTATTGTCTAGCATAAATATGCTCAAAAAAATATTAAATTATTCGAAAGACGAGGAAAAATTTTTGGAACGTATAAGGAATAGTTCTGTTGTTCTCGTTACAGATAATTTTCTATACAATATTTTAGTACTTTAAAAGTATAGAATCTAAGAAATAATTCAATTTTTCAAAATCAAGAAGTATGCTTCTTTTTTCAAAAGACATGTTATAAATAAGATGATTTTTTTTTTTAAAAAAAACCTCTTCAAATCGTTTAAAAATATCTTTATTCCATCAACATGTAGATATATCATTGAATATTTTTTCTGTATGCTTTTAAAAATTTCTATCATTGCTAATTTTAGTAAAATATAGAAAAGGAGCTTAACCCGTTTTATTCCAATTTATTTATTTCGTTCAAATTTGAGAAGAATCATACTTTCTGAAGTTAATTAAACCTAAATAAACTAAATACAACAAAATTTGAGAATTTATTTTTATATTTTATCTAAGAAATCTGACCCGTCCTCTAAAAAGGACACTGGGATAAAGGGAATAAAATTTCCACTTACATGTTTTAGTGTTTTCTTCAACGATGAAAAGCGATTTTCGAGTACAAAATTTTACTTTTTTTGAATAATACTTTCTTTTTTACAAGATAGTTCACCTTTTGGTTAAATTTCACTCTAATTCATACTTAGGAAAGGTTGAAAGCAAGCCTGACAAAGAGCTTTGTCACAAAGCCATAGTATGTTTTTGGTTTCCCTTTGATGCTCTCTCTTTGAGAAAGACTCGTAGTCTTCTCGCTTAAGTAAAAAATGACCATTACTGTCTTTACGGACGTCTTACTTTGCCCCAGAAGGTACAATCGAGATCTTATGTCTACCTCTTGTTCTTATCACAGTTATTTTAGATAAACTATTGTTATAGCTCTTCGGAACTCCTTCAAATTTAGGACTTCATCTTTGTTGAGAGTTTTGTGAATTATCCAGGAGTTTACCACAGCCATATCTAGTAAACGTGTAAAAAGTGGCCAATACTACTTTGTTCCTACGAATTTTAATTGAATATAGTCCAGCCAACCAGTCGTGGTGGTGATCCGCATCACCCATATGTTGTAAGAGTTTACCAAATTCGCTTCTTCACGTTAACTTTATCTTTGCGTCTTCATACTCGTCTCGAAATTTCATAAAATGATCATTAAGTATGGCAAACAAATGTTTTACTTTGAAGGATCGATCCTGGGCATGCTGACTTACACTTCCATTGTCCGCAAAGTGTAAATAAGATTGCAACTTTTGCAAAAGATTTCGTGACACATGTCGTTTTTCACCAGGATAATGCCAAGGTCTTCAGCATCTGACCAGTAATTACGTTCACAGGTATTTGAATTATAACCAGTTAGAGAAGCAAAATTCCAAAAAACACGTATTTCGTTTGAAGTGAAGAAATCGTCTTCTCTTTTATACATCTTTTGCATATCACATACTTTCTTTTACAATGAGATCATAAACTTCACTGGAATAAATCTGCTCAGAATGCTCTGATGGAGTTAAACTTTCAATGTAGTGTAATGAAATTTGCTTGAGCAAGTCATTTGTAGTTGATTCAACCTGTGGTTCCCATTTTATATATTGCGGTGGTTTATTCTTTATTCAAGATGGCTGATGTCTTTTAGCTCTGTTCTTTCTTTTTTTTGTCAAAATACTAAAGCTTGGTACAGGCTGGAAACTATCAGAACTTCTTTCCTCCACAGACCCATTAACATCATTTTCAGTAATCTAATTAGTATTTACTTCATTCTCATTCCTTCATCCTCGTCAGTTAGTTCATTGGCATCAGATGGTAAAATTACAATTTAAAGGCCGATCTCATCTGAATCTAAGCTATGTAATAATTCTAACGCTTCCTCTAACTTCAGAAACTTTTGCATTATCATAACTCAGCAGGTGCTAGAAGTGAAATTATTATTTTTTACTCTTAGTTATAAAAAGAGAAAGAACGCGTCAGTTGCATGTGTTTTTCCCACTGTCCTATTTAGAGGACAGTTAAAAAACAATGCGCTAAAAATACCCAAGAACAATACAGCTCTAATTAACCACCAGGAAGATAACGAAGGAGTACTATCGCATAAAAAATGCCCCATCAAGTGTCCAAAGTAAACTGAAAAAGAATTCTGCATTCGCAAAGAGATGATACAAATCATGCCCACTAATGTGATGAACATGCAAAATGTCCAAAGGAAGGGGGAGAGGGATAAACACATAACTCACGCTTGAAGAAGCTAATACATATCCGTACATATTCCAATTGATAAAATATTCACGAGTGAGTGAATATTAACGTCGCATTGTTCAGCTACACGAAGGCTTTTGGCGACGGACCACGTAATTTTGAACTATGGTCAAGTGATATGGATGACACCTGAGCTGGCACCCCCTTTCTTAATTACCACACCAACGGGAGGACGTTTCAGCTCTCGACAGATTTAACGTGCATCACTGCCCTACACGGTGGGTCTTTAGTGGTACTGGGCTCGAACTCATGACATGCCTGCCATGATCCAATATCTTTGACCATTGGGTTACCGCAGCCGACAAAATATTCGCAACATAAATACAATGATTTACACGGGATATTTTCAGTTGTGCTCTAAATAGGACGGTGGTATAAAACGGGTTAAAATGTGAGGAGAAAATTCAGTGAAGTACGCTTAACACGAAAAAAACCCTGCAAACGAAATATTGGTTAACACGAAATAATGCAACCTTCCTGACAAACTACTACGTATTTTCATGTATTTTTTCTCTTAACACGAAAAGATTACCCTTCTGGGAATGAACAAAATACGGCAAACACCAGCCGGATTGGACTATCCTATTGCATTATTGGAAGAATTCATTACAGTAGATGATGATATTGTGAGTACAGTCCCAAACATATGGCAGACAGAGGCAGTTTGTTCCAAAGCTAAAAAAATATCATTGATGCAGATTCCTATGACGAAAATTAAAGAGATTATGCAGCTCATGTTCCCACGTCATCCGAAAAGAGGAACATCAAAAAAAAAATACGCAATTATCTAGAAGCTCATTCCAATGATAAAATTAACCCTCCAAGCGGTCTGCACGTACAATTCCGCCATTCCAGAGATGCTTTTCCTGCCTTCAAGCAAGATTCCCAAAAGCGGCCGAGCCGCATTCTTAAAAATACGGCTCAACCACTTTTGAGAACCCCACCTGAAAGCAAAAAAAATATGTGCGGTGCATTTTTGAACTTCTCTTAATCATATATAAATAATATCATAAGATGTGTTAAATGAAAATGATCTTTAAAATTAAAATAATTGCATGTATGTACTTATATATCAAATGAATATGAAATAAAAGAGTATATACTACGAAACAAAAACTCATCTGAAAAACATGAATGTAGTTTAAGGTATAATTTCACAATCTCATATTTTCTCATACCATACATAATAGTACATGTAAAAACTCTATTTTAACTGAGGACGTGTGAAAAACCTTACAGCCGAGTAAGATAAATTTTAAATAAATTCAAGCTCAACACATTAAACTGCAAAATAGGAATAAATAATAGTAAGAATTAAATTAGTCAAATAGGAAAATGTTCTCTCACCTTTTCATCTCTAGGGCATCAATTTCAACAAATATTTCTCGAACATGATTAATTAAGCTGAAATCGCATTCTATTTAAATATTAATTAATTTCCGTCTCTTAGAAATCCTTCAGTATTAGACTTTTCAAGCAGAACATAAAGCATATGTTTCTAAAAGACTCTCTGCCATCTTTCCGGCACCCAGGGTTATTTTGGAGAAAATTGCGATCCACTCAAAGCTAGTAAACAATGAGACAAAAGAAAACAGAACTTAAGTAGAAATTCAAAGTATTCTTTCAAAAGTTTAGTTACTCTTGGTTTAACAAGCTGGTTAATTAAAATAGCTGTGAATATTAATTTCCCATTAAGCTAAATGTAATTAAAGAATTCTTTCATCGTACTGCATAATGTATGCTCGATTAAATCAATCTCAAACGGAAGAGAGTATATTTTATTTTCAATTGTTGTATTTCGCTAACACGAGTTTTCGAAATACACCGAATTATAAGGTCTGATGTAAATAATTGAAATATTTACTTGCAATATTAGTTAAATTGATTGTTATCCAGTGCAAAATAAATAATAATTATAATTATAACTATTTATATATGGGTGTGTAACAGCCTCAATGTTATTTTAAATTCTGATTTCATATGCTTTTAATTTAAATCTTAATTACGAATACTATTTTCTAAGTGTCACTTCGTTTTCCACGTTAATAGGATCAAAGCCTATGCTTCGAAAGATTTATTTGCGATTAGTGTAAAAATAATATCTTTTAACAGCTTATATGTTGTGTCTTACTTAAGGACTGACTGGCACCAAATTTTACCTTACGCCCACCAACGCAATTTCTAAAAATAATATAATATATATTATATTTAAAAAATAATATATATATAGTATAATAAAATAAAATAAGAAATCAAGTGAAAAAGTTGTAAAACCTACAAAGCCAAAGAAGAAAAAAATTGGAATTCAAGAGACACAACAAATGCAGATACAAAAAGAGTCTTTGGACTAAACTGGAGACCTATTATGATTTCTAGAGCTGTCGCTGAATTACGCCAGTGATTTAGGATTAAGCAATGCTTTATGGATATACCTTCCCCGTACAGCAGAAATTTTCGACATAGTAGGAAAAACAGAGCCATGTTGAAAAGTTAAGCATATTCTTAACGCACGGGATGATTATATATATATAGTTAAAACAGCCATTTTTTATGTAAATTGTTTATGAAGCACCACAAACCTCCTGAAACCATTTTAAACTAATTTTATTTTCCTTTAGGTGGTATGATTGTTCGGGTTTGACAATATCAAAGTTATTGGGCCAGGTTAGTTTTATTCGTAAGCCTTAGAGTGTATCAAATTTTTTGCTCTTTGTAACACGCGTTACTTTCATATTCTAAGAACAAACATCATAAAATGAATAAAAATATTATTGTTCTGAAACCTTAAGGTATCCGACTGGGTTCGGAGACAATTTTCTCAAATATAACTTAATTAATTATTTAGTTGTTATTTTTTAATTAAGTATGTTGCAAAACTAGGAAAATACAGCAAGAAGAATTTTTTGAAAACTAATATTTCAAAATATTGAGAAATTTGTACCAAAATATTGCGAAAAATTGCTCTTTTTGCTAACAACTCTAGAAAAAAATTTATCCAAAAATAAATAAAATTTTTATAGGGATACAATTCTTCAATGATTAACTATGCTGTCTATTAAAAAAAGCTCAAGTTTTACAATAAAATTATGAAATACAGCTGTTCGACATAAAAAACACAGAATATTTCCGAAAAAAAATTTTTCATATAAAATTACATTAAAAAATAACTTAATTTTAAAATTATATATATCCTTAACTTTTAGCAGAAAACATTCATTATAATACAAAGAACAAACTCAAAAAATTTCATAAGAATATTTCGTTTACTTTAAGAAATATTACTCTTACCGTTAACCCCATTTTATGTTCAAAAATAACATTCTTCAGAAAATGCAAAATAAAGATTATATTTGCAATACATTTTTTTTAAAATTTAGGAAGGTATTAAAACTCTCCAGATTTATATATTATACCTTCCTGAACCTCATACTTCACAGTTTTACATTTTTGAAGGGCCTTTCGTTTTTTACGAGACAGTTTCTTATCTGGTTTAGATTTGGTTTTATATTTTATATCTGGTTTAGACCAACAATTCTCGTTTTGTCAAGGTACCAAAAATATCCTTTCATTTCAGAGCATAATTTCATTCCTAATATTGGAAGTAGAGGTAATAGACCAGCAAATTCAGAATTAAAAAGTATTATTGCGATATAATTCCTTAAAAACGGAGTGTTTGTAGCTAAACAAAGTTGTCTTTCGGAATTATACTCCACACGACATTGTTAAGACTTTCATTACAGTTCTGAGCTTTCCCGTGAAGACATTTTCTTAGAAGATTTTGATCGCAAAGTTAATTATAAGTCTTTTTAATAGAATTAATAACTGAATATGTAAGATCCGTTGATTTTTCTTTCAACGTTTCTCCAACAAATTCTGCTCTCTGGAAATCTCTATTTTTTGGCCTTAGTGATCTTGTTTTTTGCATGTCAACTTTAATTTAATTAAAAATAACTATAACTCTATATAAAAGTACTAATAAAAAGTTATAAAAAGATCTAATTTTGCACACAAATGATAAAAAGATAGCAACTGGTTTAAATCAAAGCAAACATTGCAATCAGTTAACCGTTGCATATTTTCAAGCAAAATATATCTATTAAAAATTTATAAAGTGAAATAAAGTTTACTAAGCATAAAAAGAATTCGTTAAAATATTTTAAATGAATAAAAATCTCATTTTGCCGGTGAAAATCAATCGAAAACTCACACTTCCGGGTTCGATTTGGGCTTACTACCTCAAATAAAAACAGCTATAACTTTTTTTCTAATTGACTCAGAATTAAAAGTACGACATTTTTAGAAAGCTTATTAAACAGGCTACAAAAATGGGCTATAAAATAAATTTCGTCTTTTTAAATGAAAATGATGATTTTAAACCAGTCGGATACCTTAAACTGTTATGATAGCTATAGATATCGCTTGAACAATTGATTTAGACAAATCAAATGAATCAAAAATTCTGGAATTGGGATCATCGTCCTCAAAATGGAAAGCAAACAGAAAATTGCTCCACAAGAACTGATAAAACCTAAATAATAAATAGCAAAATTTTTTCAAGTAATAACGATATCAGATATTAGAAGAAATTTATTGGCAAATAGATTTGATTTTAATAGTTCAACTGTACTTTGTAGACATTTGGCAGTTAGCCGGAAGTCAAGGAAACTAGGGGATGATTTTTAGCATTTAAAATGAAGAGAAATCATTTATTATGGACCAAAAACTATAAAACTTGAATTGCTAACGACTGGAAGAAATAAATTTTCGGTGATGAAACTCATATATTTGTATAATGTTATAAAGAAATTATCCTGATGCACGGTGTCAGTGCAGCTTTAAGGCCTGAGCATGTGCAACAAACTGCCATTCAATATAACCAAATTTGTAAGGTTTTTTCGTGACAACTGTCACTGTGGAATCTTAGTCAATGTTCAAGGTAGGTTGAATTCAGCCAAGTACGTAGAATTATTACATCATAGAATTGTTCCATTCATGCAAATTTTTCCGAGTACATTTCAACATAAAAGTACAAATCAACGAATGAGAAGAATTGTTATATACCAAAGAAAAGCCTTTATTTTTTGTAAATGCCTATTGCAGACACCAATAAAGCTATAACATTGCATAAAGACCTTCCTAATGGTTACTACGAGAGATGATGAGGGAGAAAAAGTTACAAGCTGCAGCATTTGAAAACTACGTTTTGTGGAGAAATTTTGTTTCCCCAGAGTGGAGATAAATGTCGCTAATTGTCATACAGCTGATTTGTAGGTAGTTAGTGAAAGTTCCCAGATGGTTCAGGACGATTGAAATAGCAAGATGCTTAGGAAATTGGTCTTGTTTGGAAGTGCGAACTGTGATTCGATTTTTATGGGCAAAGAACGAGCCCGAATCTGCCATTCACAGTCAAATCTTGGAAGTTTATGGTGAAGAAGCAATGAGAAGACAACATGTAGCGAAATGGTGTCACTCTTTTCAATTAGGCAGATAGGATATCTAAAAACGCAATATGGCAGGGAGCGGCTGACCAAGTTCTTCAACGGCAAAAATCAACAGGGCACGAATTGAAGAAATGATTCAAAATGATCGGCTGGTAATTCTGAGTGAAATATCGTCAGAGCTTTTGACTGATCTATGGTAACGTACAGCATATCGTCTCTGTAGTGCTGTGATATTCCAAGACAATGCTGTGGAAACATCCGTCAAGACCTGACTCAATGAACAAAGATTATGACCTGATTTATGCCATGACGGGTTAAACAAATTGGTTTTGCGCTCTGATAAATGCTTAAATAGACTTGGTGATTATGTCGAAATGTGATAGACATGTAGTCCTCTTAATTCCCTTTTGTAATTTATGTCTATTGTTAATAAATATTTCTTTATTCGATTTGTAACCTTTGTTTTATCACCCCTCGTATTTAAAGCTTATTAGTACCTTTAAATAATATTCAATATTGTTTTTCGCAAATTGGTCTTTATTACAGCAGATAGTGGTTAACAGTCGTTTCGATACTCTTATGTTTGCAGAGATTGAATTTGATTTGCATAAGCAGTATGAAAGAACGACAATGATAAGGAAGCTATTTTATATCAAGATATAACTGCAGTTGCTAAAGTGAAAAATTTGTCACAGCTTAAATTGTGATATGGACGATCTTTGTCGACCATATCGTGGGGTTTCAGTGTAAGTTAGAGGTGTGGGGTTCTCGAAATGAAGAGACATTTTAGAATTCTTAATATGACTTTTATTAAGAGTTTAACTTAAATTATGTATTGAACAAACTTATATTAAGTGAGAATAAACCAAAACACGTAGCCGTAGTTAACACAGATTGCGCAATTGGATCACTTATCTAAATAATTATATTATCCACCTACTCTCAATCCTAATAATATTTCGAATTCGGAAAATAATCTTCCTACCTTGAATTCCAAGCAACGGTCCAATCAATTTCAGGTATTCAGTTATGCTCGAGTGCAATAGTATGCATCTTGTAGTAATGGCGAGATTTACGTGATTCTTGGGTAGGCCGTCAAATTACACTTCTACCTTTTACAAACAGAGCTTTCTCTAAATTGCCATCTCGCTTACTAAAACTTCTGTCCTTTTAAAGGCAATCTTATTTGCATCTACACCTTCGTTTCACTTCTTGGATTTGTGTTGGAAAAGATTTGTCATTAATCTTGGCCGTCAAAGAACACATAGGTTATGTTAGAGAAAGGACGCGTGAGCCGTCACAAAATTTAAGCACCTGTTTCATATGGAACATCTTGTGAAATTCAAACTCCTCGCGAAACTCTTTATAGCGATTTAATAAATATTTCCACGTTTGTTATTCGGTTACTTTTAGAGATAAATAATTTTAAAAATGGTACATAGCAGATATCTCTTAATTCTCCTTTCTAAAATATCATTTAACCCGTTCAAGACCATGATCAAACACATGTGATTACGCGTTTCTCCATCCAGGGCCCACGGTATCAGTGTCCCCTAAACATTTCACCATCGTGGACCGATGAGGGTAGGATGTTGATTTTTTATATTTTAGATTGTTTTGATTTAATAATTTTAATGTTATTGTGCGTATTTGAATACCCCTTCAAAATAAAATATAGTTATACCAAAAAATGAATATAAAGTGATTTAACATGGAACATTAAATGATTTCTATGGGAAGTCACACAAACGAGAAATGCATCCCAGCAAATAAAATGGGACTAGTTTAATGTTCCTGGGGAGGCCCGGTACCAGCACACGGACCGGGAGTTGGGGATCACTGATACATGTGATTGCGCATTCTGTACTCTAAGGCAGATAGATGATTAGATCGGTGCTCTCTGAGTTTGGAAAGTTTTTATATTAATTTTTAAGCAGCACTAGATGGCGATTAAAGTATGTTTTTTTTCTCGAATAATGTTTCACTAAATTTTGAACTTCAATATGTGCTTTCAGCTCCGAGTGTTTTTTAATTAGATCCGGATATTTATGAATGTAAACAACTGCACATGTTTAGATTTTTTGAAAGAATCGGGATTTATTGCGTTCTGGATTTCAGTATATATTCTGACTAAGTTGAAAAAATATGGATACTAATATTATTGCGCATCAGACATTCATTATAATGGTTTCAGTATTTATTTTATTTTTGGGTCGTGTTTACAACAATAATTTTTTTAATATTCAAAAATATTTTTAAAAAGCAGATCTTCATAGAACAAACGAGATGAAAGAAGAAATGATCCTCTTTCGTTGCTATCGCAACCAGAATTACCATAAACGTAAGAACAAAGAACATAATATTAATGTGATACTAATAAAGCTATAAAAAATATAAGGTTTAATTAAAAATAAAACCGATATATTAGCTGTTATTTAAAAGATTTGCATCAGCTCAAGCCATAAGTCTTTGTGAGACTAAATTTATCGTTTGGGTAGTATTATCGCCAGATAGTATTTTGTAAGTTTTGCGTTTAGCTTATTTTAACCATCACGGCAAAAAGTGAAGAGTATTTTTTTTTACTAAAATGAAAACATTTTCTTTAAAATTCTCGTAACTATTTTTTTAAAAATATAGCGAAAACTTTTGTACTGCATATTCAGATATTATCAATGATAGTAAATTGTAAATTTTAGCGTATTTCATTTTATATGAATTTTTAAATGAAATTAGGCTTAGAAGGAAATTCATCTGGCTCCGTGCTTGCGTATACTCTCGGAACCTGCAGGCCTGGGGAAACGCTTCTTTTTTCCTTTCAGGCAGTCCTCTGAAGGGGTTAAAAATAACTTTTTAAAAGTCTTCATTCAAATTGTTGTTAAAGAAAACTCAATTTCACTCCTTTCTATCTTTTGGTTTATTAGAATGTATGTTGTTGCATTTTTGGAAAAATGAAAGGAAACGTAAGGTTTTTATTTATTAGTTTAATTTTTTTCTTCTATTGTTTAAGATCCTTTTATGTTTGTTTTAATATTTTTTCTCAATGAATCTACAATTATTTAAAGTATTTCAAAATTATTTCCAAAATTCATAGCGACAGAGGATAACGTGAATAATTCCAATCATGTTTAAATTTTTGGGATGCACTTACACGAATACAAATAAATATAACTATGATTAAGAAAAAATTTAGAAATTATAAGATGGACAACAATTGCTGAAAATTCTTATAAATCATTACTTTCTCAAGATATTGCTTGATAGATTAATTTATATTTCTCATAAAAATAAATCCATCAAAAACACGAATTATCCTAATTTGAATTGAATCATTTGCTCTTTTATGATAATCTATCAAAAATATTAATTATTTTTGTAACAAATCGTTTACTATTCTATAATAGCCTTCTTTCTGTGATTGCAGTTAGTAGAGAAATAAAAATAAAATTCCATTTTTATGGCCTCTAGCTGAATAACAATAAAACTTTATATATTATGTAGGTACTTAATAAATATTAATTTCCCCACCTTTAAATTTGGACCATGTTTTAATCCCTTAAGCTGCCATTTTTTTGTCCAAAATATTTTTTAAACAAGGTACATTTTCTTATTGCATACAACTAAGTATGATAATTAACAGAATACGAAAATGGAAGAATTTAATTTGATTTTGCTTTTTATGACTGCACTCTGCATGCTATGAAGGTTTCATTTATCTTAAAAGAATTTTTCTCATACTTAAAAAAAAAATTTTATGTTCATACCTCTTTTTCAAACAGTAGAGGATTTTGTGTGTGTGCACATACACAGGGTGATTCGCTACGAGATCGACACACTAGCAGGGTGTTCAGGGGGTACAGAAATGACTAGGAATCACATAGGAATGTAGGGTCGCAAATTCGATAGTTTGAAACTATGATGCTAAGAAGAACAGAAAAAGAACAGAAACAACAATGCATAAACCCTCACGTTGCATAGTTATTTTATCAAAATAAGTTCGAAAGTTGCGTATTTTTTTATTAAGTATTTCAAATCTACTTATATTAAATCTACATTTTAGAGATAAGATATTCAAATTTTTTTGTAAAAGAGTTTTTATTTTGAAATATAGAATTAGATCATAAAAATGGGGGAACATAAAAAATAAACATGAAAACATAAAAATGAACAGCATGAGTTGCACAGCTAAATAGTCGGAAAAAATTCATACCCGCGGAAACCTACTTTACTCTCTAAAAAATTGACTTTTTTCCTTGTAGCTCTTAAATCTTTGCTACGCTGATTTATATTTGGTGTTGAATGTCGTTCTGCGTCGTTAATTCTTTTGATGCCAAGATGTTTGGATGATTTTAAAGTAAAATAACCAGGAGTTATATTAATTTTTTTTAAAATGTCAACACAACCCTTGTACCCATCTTTAAATTGGATCACAGCGTCCAATGCACCAGTTTTGAGGCACACGAAAACTTCTTTTGGTACTGCCATATAACGCCATTAAAACACTCATTTGAATTTTGTGTTTTGCCATGAAGGCATTTAGTAAGCAGCGTTTTGGTACATTATTCTAAATATGTAGGCTTAAGCATGTTTAGCACTTCATTTGATAAGCCTTTATATTTATTTCTCTTTGGGCTTTTTGCCGCAAGACAGTGCTCGCTGGTAGTAGACCCAACTATCTTTTCCGATGGGATACTGCCCCTGCATCGGTTTCTTGACACTTGATGAGCAATGAAACAGGGAAGCAATAACATTTTGCTGAAGACCAGACAGATTTACAACATCGCTACGAACAGCAATCCCATTAGTTTTGCTATCGGTCAATAAAAGAGTAGGTGAAATTTGCCTTTACCAGACAGATTTTTATTTTTCGACTTTAGTTTGCGCAATCTCACACCTACTCTCTTTTGAACATGACCGATGTATTCATATTTTGAGACGCTATCCTTCCCATAAGTATCTTTGACACTGATAAAGCCTCTAGATTCTCCGTCACCATAATAATGTGCATATGTAAGGTCACGTTTGACAAAAGAACGTTGGAAGATTCTAGTAGCACCAACAGAGCTTCCATTTTTAACGCAGAACCTTGAAAATTGGTATGGCACACGTGATCTACAGCAAAAGTTTCCAACTCAATGCTTCTAGGCAATTTAGAAATCTTTCTGCAGGTGGGACAATATGACGACATGATTTCAATGTCCACTACTTTACCAGTGTCAAATGACAAAGCTGCAACACACCCATTCATGGAAGTGTAACCTCTACGCTGCCTCGTTCCATCAACTGAAACGCCACATTCAACAACTTTATTTTTACAAAGATGAAAGATGTAGTATTAACAGTTCAGAAGTTGCTTTTTGCATTGATAGTTCAATGTAAGCAAACATTTTTTTCTACTTCCGCAATACAGACTTGTACTTCCGGTGTCAAAAATTAGCTATTGAATAAAATTCAAACTTAAGTTCTAAATCTGATAGAAGCAAAATTTAAACACCATTTTAAAGGAAAAAGTTCATATTTTAATATAACGTGGAAATTCAAAAATCGAAAATATTGACGAAAATGACGTTTTGAAGGTGTACGGACATTTTAATATAATTCACCATTAAAGAATCAAAAATTTCGTTTAAAAGTTTTTCAAAACTACCTTTATATTTAAAGTATAAAATTTTCCACATTTCTCTACTTACAGCAACACAACTTCATCATCCTTCACAAAGAATGAAGCAATTGATTATGTACCTCTGCACAAAGAATCAGATTCTGAGTTCTTTTGTTGTCCTTCTAAAGTAAAATCGTTCTAAGAATGAATTACAAAAAGTATATTCTATCCATTTTCCTCTGCTCTAGAATTACATTATTTATGTAGACCTATAAAAATGTCAGCTATAATGCTGTGAAAAATATATCAAATCCATAAGCCATTTAAGAGGATAAAAGTCGAGCACTATACATATATATATATATATACACTGCTGGCCACCGTAAATGCAACCCCCTTTAAAGGGAAACATGCAAGTAACATGAAATTTACAACATGCATTAGAGGAGGGAGAGATGCAAATGATTAGAATTTCAGGCAGACACACAACACGGGGCCTGTGGCGCAACCTCAAAGCCATTTAAGGTTTTGGAGATTTCGACGATTTCAAGTTCGGCAATTGTGTTTTTCTTGTGGTTTTTCAAAATGATCAGTTATTCTCGTAGAAAACAGCGATCAGGTTTTGATCAAGTATCCGAGTTCGACAGAGGAAAGATAGTAGCCTACCGAGATTGTGGATTATCTTTCAGGGAAATCTGTAGTTGTGTTGGACGAAACCAAACAATTCTAATGCGGATATGTGACCATTGGATGCAGGAGGGTATGAAGTACCGACGTGGTCGATCACATCCACCTCAGTGCCCCACTTCACGTGAGGACAGGCAATTGTGCGCATGGCCGTGCCCAGATCGCTCACACACCACGAACCATAGCACAGCACATTGAGTCTGTAAGCATCATTCAGTGTCTGCGCATACCATTCGCGCCCTTACAGCAGAGTGGTTCGTCCGCAAGACGTCTATTGCTTGGTCTAACCTTGACGCAAAACTACAGACGTCTCTGCCATCAATGGTGCGATGAAAGAAGGATGTGGGCGGCAGAATGGAATGAAGTTGTCTTTACTGACGAGTCACGCATGTGTATGCAACACCACGATGGTCGGATTCGAGTCTGGAGACACCGTGGAGAGAGGATGCTGAACGGATGCGTTATGCACAGCCACGTCCTGCACCTGGTATTATGGTATGGGGCGGTATTGGATATCACTCTCGCACTCCTCTAGTACGCATTGCCGGTACTTTAAACAGCCAGCGCTACATCTCCGAGGTGTTGGGGACCAGTTGTCCTTCCTATCTTCAGGGCTTGGGCCCCAGCCATATTCAACAGGATAATGCGTGACCAAACGTGTCTTTGTCCAAATGTTCTTCTTCAATCACCAGATTGAATTGCTTCCCTGGCCGGCTCGCTCTCCGGATCTTTCGCCGATAGAAAACATGTGGTCCATGGTTTCTGAACGATTGACCCAGATTACATCCCCAGCTGCCACACCTGATCGAATTTGGCAACGTGTGGAAGCTGCTTGGTCTGCTGTACCCCAAGAACACATCCAAAGTCTCTTTGAATCAATGCCGAGGCGTGTGGCAGCGGTGATCTCCAACAATGGCGGCTACTCTGGCTACTGACTCTGGCAGGAACAACACTTCACAGAAGTCTATAAATTTAATCATTTGATACTTGGTCAACATGTTATCTAAAAAAAAAAAATGTTGTGCTACTTCTTGTTTTTCTTGGTGTTGCATTTACGGTGGCCACAGCAGTGTATATATATTCTCGAGTACGTTATAGAAAGATTTAGAATATTTTTTGGATTAATACGACTTTGCTGTCGATATTTACAGTGTAATCAATTTCAAGTTAAGAGGTCAAGTAACGATGTTTAAATATATATATATATTGTTATGTATTTTCATGATTGTGGTAATATTATTCGTCATTTGCTTAAACACAACTATTTACAGATATATTGCAATTATATATTATAAAGTTAGTTACCGTAAAATCCGGCGTATAACGCGCACTTTTAACGCAAAAACAAGATCGAAATTTAGAGGTGCGCGTTATACGCCGAGTATAAAAATGAGAACTTTAAAAAAATGAGTATTAAAGCAAACTTAGACTTATATATCGAAATACTGTTTATTTAAAAGAAATAACATATCGTATGAACTTTCATTGCTAGATAACATGAAAAGGCGTTCTTTTTTGACCATTTTAAGGGGAATAACGTACACTGCTTCTTGTTACAATTAATCCATTCAGGCGATTTTCTAGGATCCAGTTCGCAACACTTTCTTCTAGATTAGGCCATTTCGTTACTCCTTTACTTAAAGCACATTTCTTCTTTGACATGTTAATTATTGTCACTTCATTTTTTCCCACTCCCTTATGAAGCTTTCGCTAATATCAAACATCCTTGCTGCAGCATGATTTCCATTTTCTTTTGCAAATTGAATCCCTTAGATCTTGAAACCGGCACTGTGTTTTGCTTCGTTTACCAAGACCCGTCTTTACTGCTCGCTGTTTGAAGCGTATTCAATATTATTCATAGTATTGAATATACTGCAGAGAGCGAGCGTAATAAGTCTCAGGTTTGTTCTAATTTATTTCAAAATTAATCGGCCGCCTCGTGCATCACATGAAAGGGGAAAAAAGAACCAATGTTTATAGAAAAGCGCGGGAAAAATCCAGCCATAGCGTTGATTCGGTCTCCCCCCTCCCTTCTTGCGCTTAAGGGTTGTATAATTCTAGAAGTACACTATTTTTTCAAACGAGAGTCTGGAATGATTCTTTCAATAAATAATGACTTCAAAATATAAGAAAATTGCACACGTACATTTGAAATTTTGCCGTAAAAAAGGGGATGCGCGTTATACGCCGGATTTTATGGTACATGCTTTAATATACATACCTTATTTTTAAAAATCATGTTCAAATGTGAGTATTTATAATATATATGCGTGTGTGGTGCCTTTGTATATGTGTGTGTGCGTCTCTCTATTAATGTAGTGATTTGGTCTAGATTTAGTCGTTTTGGTATTCAAACATTTATTTTTTTCTATATAGTAGTGGAAAGGATGAGCACGCTTACTTTTAAAACTACATTTATGTAGATTCGTAAGAAAAACACACACACAAACATAAAAAAGGTAGCAACACACAAAACAAGACATTGACACGCTTGGTTTGCATGACTTTCATAAAAAACATCCTTTTTTAGCTGGTTAGCCTTTTTTTCCAATTTAACGGGGGAGTGGGTTTGGCAAAAGCTTTTCTAATTAGTCCACATACTTGGGTGTTGCAAGATTTCCAAAATCCTTAATTTAGGAACACCGAAGTTTTAGTTTTAGGGAAATAAGTTATGGCTATTTCTCGATAGGTGTGTGTTAACTAGAAATTAATTATCACACGAAGTCTTAAAGGGTTCAAGACCATTATCAATTTAAATCCCTAGAGAGAAAATTTAAGTGAATTATATATATATATATATATATGAATTTAAAACTTCAAATTTCACTTATTAGAAATATGGAATATTATGTAACATGCTAGAAGAGAATTTTGAATAAATAAAATGCTACTGAAAAAATTATAATATGTGAATCAAGGTGTTCAATATTTAACTTCCCTTTGAAATAAATATTGTCATATTCAGTTTGAAGACATTAAAAATTTTGTGAAAAACCTAATTAGGGTACAAATCAATAATTATTTTCTTTTTAATTATGGAATAAAATATTTCTGTTTGAGACTTAATTTGAATTAAAATCTAGTCCTAATTAAAACAATGCTTCTACTTTACATCTTTGACATTAAAACACAAATGACAAAGGTATGTGAAGCTTATCAAACAGTCCTTTTGAAATTTTTTTTTTTACAAAATTAGAATTTACAAAAAGAAACCTCTGATTAATTTGTAATTTGAGAATTATTAAATAAAACAAAATGAGAGGGGGAGAGAGAGAGAGAGATGCTGGATTCTTTACTTGGTGATTAAATTAAAAGGTAATTAAAATGAATTTAAGCATGTCGAAAATATTAAATTAACAGTTAGCGCAAAATGATTTATTTGTATTCATAAATACATTTGTATGTTGTTTTTTAATATTTTATTGGTATTCAAACATTATCTCTCTCTCTCTCTCAGGATAAAGAACATATATTGCATTTTAATGTCCATTTTTCCAAGTATAAATATCATCGATATCTGAAACATCACATTTTAATCCAAACGTTATTTCAAAGAGAAAAGGAAAAAAAAAATATTCCACCTTCAGATTTTAGTCACAAATTTGATGCACAAACACTTTTTATTCTTAGTTTTAAATCTAAAACTGATCTTTAATACATAAGCTCTTTCAGATATCTCAGTTCTCATTGAATTCTATTTTTAATTACATCCATATTTTAAACTTTCGTAACAACGAAAAATAAGGATTTATCAACAAATAAAGATATTTACCGTTTTTAAACTTTTAGTTATTATTTTTGTTCATTTTCTAGAATAATTACATATAATAATATATTCTATTTCAATTAAATACATTTGAATAATTTAGTATCTTAAAAAAAATTCAGTAATCCTGTTAATTTAAATTCAATCTCAAGAATGTAATATTCATTAGAAATTTATTTTGCATAGTATATTCTTTTAAAATTAATATAGCATATTTAAATTAATAATTACATAAAGAATATAAATTAAATATCAAAGATTTTTTATTTCCTTTAGTAGGCAAAATAAGAAGAAAATTAAAATTCATAACGCATTACGTGCTATTCAAATAATTAGAAATCAAAAATTCGTTTGTTAAAAAATGATCATATTTTTTCACGACCTATTTCTAAAAAAATATTGTTTGTTTTGGTGTCAATATGTATTTGCTAGCACAGTTTACTTCGTTTTTCTGTAAGAGAAGTGGCTGCAGCAGTAGTTATGGACACGTAGCCGACGTATTCGCCATATGGAGTACCACTAAAGAGATTCGCCATATGGAGGGGTTGATGCACGTTAAATATGCCGAGGCTCAATGTCCTTCCGGTGAGGAAGTTTGGAACAGGCGCCAGGAAAATTATGAGGTTCGTCCTCAATAGCATTTCCATTGCTTCACAGTGCAACTTTATTATACACACACTCACATCATAAGAATACATAGTATACTGTTTGAATTAATTGGGTCAAACATATTTTTCTTGTATGAGTTGGTATATGATTACCTGTGATATCCTGAACTGTCACAAATCGGTTATACCTGCCTAGAAGTAGAATTGCGAATCGGCTTTGACTATAATTTACTAATTTGACTGGTTTTAGTGTATCAGTACCTCAGTTGTGGGCATTTAATTGCGGCACCTGTTGGTAATAATTTTGCATTCAGTGTAACACGTATTACTTTTGCATTTTCAAAGATGAATATTATCGGCACAGAAACATTCTAAAATACTCGCTCTTAACGAACCTACTTCTATGATGTGGGCAAATCAAGTGTTCCAAGAATTTTAAGAACATTTCAAGTTCTCTAAAAAGAAAAGGAAAATGTCGTCCCAAGCAGAAAACTACTCCAAGAACTGATAAAATTCTAAAAAGAAATTGCAAAATAAATCCAGGTTAGACAAGTACAGACCTTCGAAAGGATTTATTAAAGTATAGTGTTGAAATGAATACCTCAATTGTGCGCAAATGCTTCTAAAAGTTGGTCGTAAGCCAACAAGTACGAGGATAAAACAATTCCTAACTCAGAAAACGATGAGAAAACACGGCATGAACTAAAAAAATAACCAATTTTGAACTGTGAACGACTGGAAAAAGGTAAATTTCAGTGATGAAACATATTTATTTGAGCAGGTATACAAATCAAGTGCAGTAAGACAAAGTGAAGTTGAAACTCTTTTACCAGATCATTTCCAACACACTGTCAAACACCATTTTGAAGAGATGTTTTGGGGTTTTTTCACAACAAATGGCACTGGAAATTTAGTTTCTCTTAAGTCATGATGAATTCTGCCAAATACATAGAAATATTATGTAGTAGGATCGTTCAATCCATGATAACATTTGACGGAACATTTCAACACGACTTGACTCTTTGTCACAATTCGATATCAGTCCAGATTTTTATGCGGAAAATTGCGGTGCTTTTTTGTCTTGTTCATTCACCAGACCTAAACCCTATTGAGAACTTAAGGCGTATTCTCAAGAATCTTTTCGCTAATATGAATTGCAAGACAACAGAACAGATGATAAGCAGGTAAAGTCAAGAACATGCGTGCTACAATGGTGGAGTAAATGCCAAAAAGTGTTTAAGAAGTCATTTCTGCTAAAAGAGGACATACTTTACTAATATAGAGATTTTTCAGTCTACTTAAGCTATGTAATGATTAAAAGCTAAGGTTTTAGAAAAAACCGTTTTTCCCCGTTTTTTTCAATTCGTACAGTATAGTATATGCATACAGGGTGTCCGGGCTAAAAGTATCCAAAAGTAATGGCTTATTACTACGGAACTACCCATTAGAATGTAACAAGCAGTTCATCCGTGGATTGGAAAACTCTCCGAGATCTATTGGGTCTAGTCCGATAGGCCGCACGTGCGCGCATTATTCGGCAATCGCAGACGATAAACTTTTTACACTGACTTCATTAGTAAAGATGTGGATGTCACAGTAAAATATGCACTGCGTACTTATGTTAACGGAATTTAAATTGGATTGCGACAATGATAATTAAGAATTAACGGTAAATGCGGCATTTTTCTTACTTGCGCTCTTGGCTCCTATGAATAAAAATGACAGAAATTTATATTTTAGATAAGAATTTTAAAAATTTTTATTAAACTCATCTAAATACTTCGTTTGGATTTATCTAAATCATCTGTTTAAGTCATAAGTGAATACGGTTCAAAATTACGAGGTCTATTTCCTACAGCCAGTGCGTTGCTTTAGATTGTGACGACAATAATCATTCACTCCGCTTGAATCAGAGAATTTTCTTTGTGCACTATGAAAGCGCTAGACATTCCATTTGATATTCCACTCTCCTGGTATTTATATTTGAGCATTTCTTCTACATTAATTTATGAATAAGAATATTTCCTGTTTTTCATAATTAATTTCCCTTAAAAGTTCAAATTTATTAGATTTAGATATAAGATTAATTTCTAAATTTGAGAAAGATTCAGAAAGTATTCTGAATTTTTTTTTAAATTTGATATTTTAAGAATGAAATCGCTGTGAACATTTGATACACATATTTATCGTTAACTCGAAAAAAATTGGTTGAAATTTCTATTTCTGTAAATTCTGGAGAAAATATCATGTTCTTTAACCTTTTCGTGGGCATTGGGAAGATAATTTCTCATTTATATGATCTTAGAAAATACACGTGGGAGAAGCGCAAAGTCCATAATAATATATTGGCCTTGCTGTAATAACGATAGGAAATTTAATTCCAGCTTCAGTTTTGTGCTGCTGCACATAAATCAGGGATTATGACAAATGTAAATCAGACATAAAAGATGGTACTGAAGAAGAAGTATGTTGTCCAAAAGCTGACGCTGTATGTAATGATGACATGGGAGGGGTGGATCGTTTCAATCAAAGAAAAGGAAAATACCACATAAAAATAACTGTAAAATGGTGGCATCGAAACTTTTATCTTCTCATTGATCTTGCTTTCATAAATAGTTTCATACGGTGGCAAGTGGACAAAAGAAACAGAAGTTTAGACCAGCTATCTTTCCGTATAGAATTAGCTCGTCAGATAACACAGTGCTCCACAACCTTTTTATTGCAGCGGACCGGTCAACGTTTCACAATTTCAACACGGCCCACCGGGGGGCGTTGATTGTTTATATTTTAGATAGTTTTGATTTAATAATTTTTTAATTTAATTGTGCATTTAAACCACTGGTGTAACTAGTATTGAGTGGGCCTTGTATCAAAATTTCTTGAGGCATTTTTAGGGTTTTGACAACGTTGCTTGTTTGCACAAGTTAAACCCTGCGGGGCCCCGTATCTTAGCCCTGATACGGTAGTAGCTACACCCCTGATTTAAACATGCCTTCAGAATAAAATACAGTTACACTAAAAAGTGAATATAAAGTGATTTAATATGGAATATAAAGTGATTTCCTTAAGGTATCCGACTACGTTCGGAACCATGATTTTAAAAAAGCGCATAAATGTATAATTTTCATGATATTTAGTGTCACTTGGATTAGAATACATGTATAAAATTGTTTGAAGGACATTATTTCAAAAAAAATTATTTAAATACAATATTTTGGCAAAAAATTAACTTAGAATAACCTTTTTTCCAAATGTTCTCCTTTTGTGAAAAATGCTTCTATTATAATAATATTTTGCCTGTGTATAGCTCAGACCACTGTACAGAGGCTCAACTATGATTTTTGAAAAATTCACCTTATTTTCAGAGTTACAACCATTTGAAATAATTATCGGCGTATTTTCTTAAAATTTCTCCCTTCTGTGTTCGTAAAATATGGATAAACCGACTTCCAAGTTATGCATTTCAAAAATTCTAGTTGAGCCTCTGTACAGAGGTCTGAACTATATACAGGCAAAATATTAATACAATAGAAGCATTTTTTACAAAAGGAGAATATTTGGAGAAAAGGTTATTCTAAGTTAATTTTTTGTCAAAGTATTGTACTTAAATAATTTTTTATTGTAATACTATTCTTATCCCAATTTTATATGCATTGTCTAATCTAAGTGACGCTAAATATCATAAATATTATCCATTTACACGCTTTTGCAAAAACACGGTTCCGAACGCAGTTGGATACCTTAAAAAGTAGCACACAAACCCGAGAGAAATACACCACAGTAAATTAAATGGAAATAATATAATGGACTCTGATAATTTACTTATCAATTATAGCATTAGCGGTTCTTTAGCTTGTTTTAGTGTTTATGTATTTTTTAAATGGAAAAAGGAGGGTAGTTAAATGTTACCAAATATAAAGATGGTGGTGTTAGTAGCCCTGGTATGGAAAATGTAGAACATAAAATTCTTACTCTATCACGTACTATATCACTGTGTAGCCCGATACTATTTGATCCATGGACCGGGTGTTGGAGACCACTGGGCTATAATACGCAGATATTCCTCACGAAAAAAGAAAGGACGTCCTGCCTACTTCCAAGCAAAACATTGTGTAGTTCCAGATAACGCGCGCTTAGCCAATGTGAGAAATCATATGCCAAAGATGGTTTCCCACTATAGACGATGTAGGAAATGTAGAAGAAAGAGACAAGAAAATAGGACCCGCTACACGAGAGCAGAACGTGATGTACTCTTATGTATTGCAACATGCTTCTCATCTTTTATGGCAAATAATCACCATTAAATATAATTTTCTTTCTGACGGTGAATGGTTTCTTGGGGAAGTATTCTTCGTACCTCAAAAATTTAAATGTAAACATAAAATTCGGCAAAATAAAATTATTTCCTTAAATGCCATTGTTTAATTGGTAATAAGACAAAAGAAAACTACGAGAAATTCAAAAGAGAAATAAATAGCCCACGAAAACGTTAAATTATTTCTTCGGAAATGACTTGAAAATACTATTACTATTTCAAGAAGGCTTTCAACACACTACTTGTCTCATTGTATTCCAAAACATATATTTCAATATATCTTAATTGTTATTCTATTACAGATATTATTAAATGTAGACTACATCCTGTTATAATGTTTTTATTTTTTGATGTATCAGAATAACGATAATTCTAAGATCTTATTACTAAAAACGATACTATTGATTTGTTTCATAATCGATAACGATTAAATAAATAAACTACCAAAAAGAATATTTAATTATTTTATCTCAGCTCAATTCTCAATTAAATCAAACATTTTTCATCTTAAGCGTTGAAAGTATTTTTTAACATTCAAAATTCCTAGTCAAATGAGAACTTAATATTCACGAACACACATTAATTAACTTGTCGAATCAAGTAAATAATTTTTGAAAGCAGATTTCTCGTATCGCTTCGATTATTTCATTTTCTTTCTTTATTTGTTTTGAGGGGGATATAATTTTCCCCAGGAAACTTGAAAAAGGGTTATCGTGACAGTCCTTTAGAAATATGTTTTCATTTTTCTTTTTAAAAGTCTCATATATTGAAAAAGATTAGTATAGATTCGAAGTTAATTATTATTTAAAGAGAATGGAGTATGAAGGTAATTAATCATGCTGGTGTAATACGTTTAAATAAAACTGATGCCGAGATAAAGTAAAATATATTTATGTTATTTTTGGTTTATTGTGATCGATTATGAAAGCTGAAGTTTGTATCTTAAAAGTATTTTATTTGACGCGAATCTCAAATAAAAATTTATTATATATTTGTGGAAAAATGTCAAGCATTTAAAACTAAGTATCGATTGGAAAATGATAGAATAGTATTAATTAATGGAATATTCTTTTGTTTAAATTGCTTGAGTTTATGATATTTTCTTTTAAATCAGAGAGAGTTTTAATCAATACTTAATAAAGAAAATGGTTTGGAAATGAAAATCGTTTAAAACGAAACTGAGGAGAATGAAATATTTTTTCGTGTTAAATGATATTACATATAAATAAATAAATATATATATACGTATATATATATATATATATATATATATATATATATATATATATATATATATATATATATATATATATATATATATAGCCCAAATTCCTTACTAAAAGGACATAAATAATAAATAATCCCTCAAAACAGAATAAAATCGAAATTGCAATATAAACAAGACATAATATTTTAGAAAGGATATATTAGAAATTAAAAATAATAGAATTTAATATATATATATATATATATATATATATATATATATATATATATATATATAAATATATATATATATATATAAATATATATAATATATATATATATATATATATATATATATATATATATATATATATATATATATATATATATGTACACTTGTTGTGAAAAAGTCTGCGTTCACCCATAAGAAATCATAGCAAAGGTAAAATTTAATAGAAATATAAATTTTTTTCTAACAAAATTTCACGAATTTGTTTAGTATTATTTAAGTATTGAGCATGCAAGAATTCGTTAATTTTGAACTAAAATTACTTAGGATAACGTTAGTTTTGTTAAAAATACACAAATAGTAGGCAGAAAAAGTCTGCGTTCACTATTTGAATACTCTTGATTCTTGGAATTTGTATCAACAGGCGTTATAGGTTAACAGAGTTTTTGCATTTAGTTATCAATAAAATAGCTTAAGAAAATTGTGACGCAATAATTGTTACGTTTTTGTGAGATACGAAGCAATTCAAGGACATGGAAACTAAAAGGAAGGATATTAGTATCAGTAAGCGTAAAATCAATGTGAAAATATGGAAAAAGTCGTCGGGATATAGCCAGATCCATTGGGTGGCAGTACTCATCTATCCACAGCATGTTATTTATAACTTTATATCTACAAGAGTTTACACATCCAAACTTCTTTTAAGCCGTCTATCTAAACTCACAATCAGAGAAAAACGAAGTATGACCTCAATAGTGAAAAAAAAATCCGTGTTTGTCTGCAACTTAAATAGCAACAGACATTCACGAGCAGTTTAACAAAAATATTTGGGCGGAAACTGCAAGAACAATCTTGAAAAACGCCGGATATCATAGTCGAGTGGTTTGCAGAAAGCCTTATATTTCAATGACCAACCGGCTTAAGCGGATAACTTTTGAAAAAGATCATATACATAAACCTCTTGAGTTCTGAAGGACTGTGATATTCTCTGATGAGGACAAATATTGTATCTTCGGCATAAAAGGTCGTAAATTAGTATGGAAAAAACCTTGCACAGCGCTTCAAAAAGAGCATTTAGTACCAACGGTAAAGCACGGTGGCCATGGAGTCATGGTGTGGGGGTGTATGGCGAGCAATGATGCTGGTAAGTAGGAGTATATATAATCAATTATGAAAAAATATGATTACTTTGATGTCCTAAAAAACAATTTAAAGGGAAGTGCCACCAAACTCTGCTTAGGATAATCGTTTCGTTTTCAACACGACAACAATCCTAAGCACACCGCTGAGATTGAGAAGCTTTGGCTCTTGTATAATGTCCCAAATCAATTGCACATGGCCCCGCAGTCATCTGATCTGAATCCTGCTGAACACCTATGAGATTTGTTGGAGCGCAAGATTCGTCAACACAATGTATCCAGAAAGGATATGCTGAAGAGTGTTCTTAAGGACCAATGGGAGAAGATAAGGGCTGAAGAAACCAACAGGTTTGTTAATTCAATGCTGAAACGACTTCAGGAGGTTCTCAAATGATGAGGTTATCCACCCAGCAACTAAATAGCTCATTATTCCCTTTTTAAATAATTTTTATTGTTACTACTAAAACAGTGAACGCAGACTTTTTCTACTTGATTTTTGTTAGTATCGTTACAAACCTGTCTTTATTTTAAAATCTATGAAGGCAAACGAAATTTACTTTTGTTATTCTGAATACTTAAAATGAACTAAATAAAATGTAATATTAATTTTTTTTCTTAAATTCTAGTTTTTAATTTTTTTTTCGTTGTTCATGTAAGCAATAGTACGTGAAAGCAGACTTTTCTTGCTAGGTATGTGACAAACACATTTTGGTGCCTATGAAGACTGTCATATTGTAGGAGGATACTGTTAAGGTCAATGGTAACAAATAAACAGTTTTCCCAGAATTAACGATTTCGCGAGCCTGGCGTGACTCCTAACTCCACGCTTCAGGGGTTTTAATCTCATTCTCGATAACCCAGCATTTTCACAAACTCAGCCACCTTTCCGTCCACATTAGGCCGAGTTTTCTGGAATCTACTATATGAAAATTATCTGAATAATTACACCATTTTTGTTTCAAATTTCTATATTCATGTGGTGTGCGGATCTGTAGGACTAATTTCGCATTCTTTTGTGATGGTTCAGAAAAAATTTGGTGCAAGATTTCTAAATAAAGCAATAAAAGAAATTTCTAGCATTATTATTTTTAGCCTAACAAAAAAGCACTATCAGAATAAGAACTCTGAGACCAATGGTGAAAAATAAGTGCTGAAAAAACCACAAGATTTGTTAGTTCAATGCCGAAACGACCTCAAGAGGTTCTCAAATGATGAGGTTATCCAACCAGCAACTAAATAGCTCTTTATTGCCTTTTTAAATAATTTTTGTAGTTACTACTAAAACAGTGAACGCAGAATTTGTACTTGATTTTTGTTAATATCGTTACAAACCTGTCTTTATTTTAAATTCTATGAAGGCAAACGAAATTTACTTTTGTTATTCTGAATACTTAAAATGAATTAAATAAAATCTAATATTAAAATTTGTTTTTTAAATTCCAGTTTTTAAACTTTTTTTTCATTGTTTATATAAACAATAGTACGTGAACGCAGACTTTTCTAGCTAGTGTATATATGCATGTACTTAATAAAAATCAACGAAACAAAAATATTCACAAGAACTTAATGAAATTTAATACAAAATTTAACAATACCAAAATCTTTACAGAATTCCCTTTTCGTCTGTTTTTTATCAATAGCCTTAAGAAGCTCCATCTTCATTTTAATTTTAAATAGCAGCCTGATTTTCCCCTGACCTCCTTTTCATTGTGCTAGTAAAAAAATTCTTCCAAAACGAGATAAAGAAAAAAGAAAAAAAAAACGTGAACCAAACTCATTTATTTTTATTCACACTCCGACGTACTTGCCACTGAATTCCATAGCCAACTGATCAGGTGTTATTTTGTGTGTCTTTTGTAGGGGTGGAAGATATAAAAGCAGCTTTGATAAACAAAATTGGCTTGTGTTACAGGTTATTTAGAGGGAATTTCAATGCCAAGTTTGCTCTACGAAACATGTAAAACCACGTCTCTTTCACATCCTTCTTAAATCTCTCCTGAGGGCTGGTGTTTTCGTATTTTGTTCATTCTCAGAAGGGAAATTTTATCAAGTTAAGCATTTTTTGTTTCGTGTTAAAAAAAGAAAGAAATGCATCAAAATACATAGTAGTTTGTCGGGACTGTTGTATTATTTCGAGTTAACCGATCTTTCGTCTTAAGCATTTTCACGTAAAACGTATTTCACTGTATTTGGCTTTGGCACAGTTCTGTGCATGGCGCATGCCAAAGGATTCGCGTTTCTTCCCTCTGAGGGCATAGTCATAAGCATCTAATCAAGAAATATATTATATTATTCGTATACCACAGGGAGCCATTTCCTTTTACGGGATATGGGAGAAAAGGTTGTGTTGTGGGAATAAACTTTAATTCTTAGATTTTAACTCTGTCCACTTTATTTAATATCCTTTCTCTACATTTGGGTAATTCATTTGTATTCCTACATAAATTAGTTTTCTTTGAGTTGCAGGGACAATGGCAAAATAGGATCATGAAATCAAAATGAAAATTTTTTGTGATTTGTTTCTTTACATCAAAAGTAATTGTGAGTTAGTCACTGAGCAATATTTATAGTGCGAACATAAAATTATATAAAGAAACCCTTCTTTTGTTTGAATGCTTATTAAGGTATTCGGCCACGATGAAAAGACCAAATTCGGTCAAAACCGATATTTTTATTTCTTATTTTATTGAATAAGTCTATCTTATGGTGTCTTACAAAACATACTTTGTTTTGTTTCTACGCTACCTCGAGGTCAAGTTGCAATCAATTTTAAAAATTAGAAAAACCTGAAGTTTGTCTTTGATCTTGCACAAGTGGATATTTAAATTGTTCGAAATCTATCATGGCGAGTCAGATAATTCAAAATGTTATAAATGTACTTCTATAAAACATTTTGAACCTGATATTTATACCATTTTCAACAGAATGTTCTAAAAAATTTCTTATTGTATGAATGTTTTTTGAGTTATGGTTTGTTACTTAAATAAGGGTCTCATACAGTCACATTTCTTGTAATGTTTACTCAATCAGCTCTAAAATGTTCAAATTTTAGTAAAACTTTAAGACTTTAGTAGATTTTCTATAGATAAATGCATCTAATTTGTTTAAGAAGTACTTTTAATAATATAAGTTTTTATTAATTTTCCTCTAATTGTTTTGAAGTTTTTCAAAAAAATTGCTAAAATTTCACTTACATTATGATTTTTGTAAAATTTAAATACTTTTTTAAAAAAAATATCGTTTGTTAAATATTAGTATTTATTAGTATTGATTCCTAAAAAAGCATTTATAATGTTTAAATATGCTATTTTTGAAAAAGTACTCCGAACGTGTTCGGATACCTTAAAACAAACATGCCTTCTTACAGTGAGTGAGTATCATACAATAAAGACACACAAAGGCTATTGGCGAGGAGAATTCTGCTCCTCGTTCAATTGAAAAGGACGACACTTGAGCTGGCACTTCGCCCGCTTAACTGCTGCACCATGCCAACGGAAGAACTCTCGACCACGACAGATTTAACGCGTTACAGCCCCTCTACACGGTGGGATTTCAGTGGCACTATGACTCAAACTCATGACTCGATAACAACAAGCTCGTAACCATAAGAAATATGACTGCATCTGGTTACACTTTATTTTATTAAGATTGCATTCATTGTGTAAGAAATAATTTTTTTTTTTTATATAGCTTTGAAGATTGTTATCATAGCTATCAGATGCATTTATATATTGTTTGAAAATATTTTGGTGTGTATTCTTAGTACGATTTTCGATGATTTCGGTGTTTCTATTTAATTGAGAAAATACTAATTCAAACAAAAGTAGCCGTGCTTTTTTCTTTGAAATATTTGATATTTTACTCTTCACTTATTGAATATTAAAATTGTAAAATTTTTCTTTTATTTGTAAAGCAAAGAAAAACAAAAAAAGAAACATGTAGGTTTTATAAAAAAAAGTCTTTTCTTTCAAAATAGGCCTTAATATTGCTACAGAATCGATTTAAAAAAATATTCTCACAAAAAGAAAAGTTTTATTTTATTTTAATACTGCTGGGTTGGCAAGAAAATAATTTAGGATTTTTGGTATGAAATTTTTCTTCCCAAAATTTAACTTTAAATCTGTCAAATGTTTTCCATTTGACAGTTTACCCTTTACGATTTTTCTGATTACTTCATGAATCTGTTCTCATTGAGTTTTTGATCCTTATGTGAGCAAAATATTTGACACAAAGTTTGTTGAGTTCATCGTTATTATTAAAATTTTTACAATTTAAAAAGTTTTGTAATTTCTAAATTTGTAAATATGAATAACATTAAATGGTGCAAAGTCGAGGCTACATAGAGAATGTGAAATCACTTTCCAACGAAGTTCCAATAATTTCGTACTTCTTGCTAAAAATTATGTAAAAGATTGGATCAGGGCCTTTTTCAATTAATGCTATTTTAAACGATCCATTTTCCCACCCATCCTTGCATCTTAGGATTATCATTTATATCAAAGTTAATGAAACCTTTTAAATGGTAAAAATTTCAGTAATAATGATGACCTCAAATCGCCCTTGGTTGAGTTTTTTTGCTGGTGAGGACCAAAAACTCTATGAGTTGGAATCCAGAAATTGTCGGAAAAATAGCAACATGTAATCAAACCGAATGGAAAATATGTGACTCATTAAAGCCTTTTTTTAGTATAGAAAAAAATTCCACACTAAGAAAAACATAATTACTTTCTTACCAACCTAATACAGTAAGACCCCACTTAGCGCGGGGTATACGTTCCATCGAAGTAGAGCGTAATATGAAACAGCGTTAAACGAGGTTATCTCATCTTGTAAATAATGGGGTTAGGAGAAGATGGGTGGAAAATTGGTCACAATTAAATTTATTAATTATGTTTTTATAACAATAAAACAAAAATGTATTTCTTACAAATATAGAAACATAATAAACGAATATACATATAAAAATAAATAAAATTCTAAGTCAGTATGTTTACAATTCAGAGCATTCAGTGTCTTCTGTATTTCCAATTTTCTGTCTTTTTATCAAGAAGGTAGATTGACTTAAAGGCAGATTGCGTTCAATTTCGTTGTCAATCCATTTAGAAAGTCTATTATACATTTCATATATTGTAATATTTCTAGAACGGGTAATTCTAGCTGCAGAGCTTGTCGTAGTTACAGTTGCCGATAGCAGTATTTTTTCTTTATTCTTAAGAATGGTCCTTATTGTTGAATTTGCCAAATTCAATGCAGCACCAGTGTGAAATTGACGCTCACCAGTATCTAATCTTCTAATCACTTGCATTTTAGTTTCTAGTGAAATGCTTTTTCTTGTAGCTTTATTTTCATTGTTTTTATTATCACCCATGGTAAAAACTAAAAATAGTAATATTTGTTACTATAGAAATCGTTGTATTATCTAAATTTATACTTACAATAACGTCAACAAATGTTTGAAATCATAAAAGTACGTTCGTATAACACCACAGGAAAGATGGAATGCAGATAAACTGCTTCGGATATCGGGAAGCCTAACGCTGCGTGCAATTTCGGGGAATCCCACATTAAAAAAAAAAGCGTTAAACCGAAACAGCGTTAAGCGGGGTCTTACTGTACTTTAAATGTTAGATAGAAGATTCCTTAAATATTCTTCTTTTCATTTGTACAAAAAAATAAAGGAAATGTAAATAAAGAAAATGTCTTTTTCCAAAAGAAACCTCTATTTACCAATCGTCACGCAAAGCAAATTCTAAGGAATCTACTACTTCTCGCACTGCTTCACAGCGAACTTCCATCTGCCATCTGATTAGAAAATCCTCTGGTCCCTGATCGGATTGGCGACTGGTGAGGTTCCCCAGGGGTGCATCGGAAGTTTCTTTTGTTCTTTCTTCCTTCCATCGATGAAGTGTAATTGGACCTGCTTTCCAAGCCGAAACAATGCTACTTCCATGCACCAAGAATTAACCAGATCATGCATGGTTTGATGCTGTAATGTTTAGAGCAATTTGCGGAATCACGTAAAGGTATTTCTTTTCGAAAAAAGACAATTATTGTTTTTATTTTTGTTGGAAACCAAAATAGTGGAACATTTTAAGGTATCAGACTACGTTTGGAACCGTGATTTTGCAAAAGCGTGTAAATGGATAATATTTATGATATTTAGTGTCACTTAGATTAGAATACATGTATAAAATGGTTTTAAGGACATTATGACAAAAAAAATATTTAAATACAATATTTTAGCAAAAAATTAACTTAGAATAACCTTTTTTCCAAATGTCCTCCTTTTGTGAACAATGCTTCTATTATAATAATACTTTGCCTGTAAATAGCACAGACCTCTGTACCTCTAAATATTTTAAAAAAATCGTTTTGGAGTTCTTGATGTTTCTACAACCCATCCAGTGATGTAACATGGTTACTAATATATACATTAAAAGTGCCTTTACATGATCTTTGATAATCAACTGACATATCAAGACAATAATGAACATAAAAATGCAAACATTGTCCTCTTAGACCTGGTGTGCATATGCAGTTTCAAAGTGTTTTAATTATTTGTTTGTGAAACAGAGCTCTATCTTTCATAGATGAAATTATTAAGCTAAGTTTATTCTCTAAATTATTAAGAACCAGTAATTATTTTTAATTGATTTATACATGATCGAATTAATCAATCTGTGTACAAAAATAAAACTTAACGTTTGCTTACGAAAATTAAAAATAAAGTTACAATGGAATGGTACATTAAATTTTATCTGAGTGAAAGGAAGGAGGAAGGATTAGACGGGTCCATGGCCTGTAAATATTTTTTCTGTTTGTTAAATTCTATTTAAAAGAAACTTAATGAACAAATTGTCATTTGTTGACGTGTTTATCTTGATACTCAAACCTCGTATTACTCCACATGAAGTCCTTTAATGTTTTTTGAACCCAGATGAGATTGGTCAACATCGTAGATGCATGTTGTCTGTATTGCAACGCTCCCGCATTATGAAGTTTTGTGACCCGATATTGTTTTATATATATATATTTGACATTTGCACGGAATTTCAAACATTCATGGAATTTTTTTCCTGGTGTAAATGTAAAAATTACCGCCTTTCATAAGGAGTGGTATTCCTCTGCTTTTTCTATTAATTGCGCACTCTATGTGTTTAAATATAATTGTAAGGTTTAGTTATACCTAATTTTGGAGCGATACGTGTTCGTTCTTTATTGAGCTTTTCTGTTGTTATTTGAGACTGGACATTTTTTTCACCCTTTTTTAAGTTTAAACTCAATATTTTGCTTGTATATTAACACTATTTAATATATATCTAGACCACAAAAATGTTAAAAAAAAAAAAAGAAGTACCTTTTTTACGGTAGTTTTAGTGTTACAGTAACCATATTTCAAATAGTAATACAATATCGAAATGAAGGCTGATTTTAAGAGAACATGCAAATTTAAGGAAAGTTCTTGATTTAAATGAACATTTTTCTTCATATGAAAAAGGGCTTTCTTAATGTCGCAAAGAACTTAAGTACACTTTCCTTTGTAGCTCAGAATGATTCAAATTTAAAATGTGTTATAGTGGATTGGATTTTCGACTACTAACAAGATAGTTCTGCAGTGGATATTACTTTCATTTTGAAGGGCTTTATACTCACAATCTGGAATTTTCTTCTGTAGATTATTATGAAGAAACCTAACTTTTTCAACTACTCTAATATTTTATACTTATTTACCATGAATTCCATTTTAAGAGGTGCAAAAGTTGGACGAATGTTTTGTGTCGTTTAGAAATCTCTCTCAACCGCTTATGAGATTTGCACCTAATTAGGGACTCATGAGCATTGCAAAACGTATTTGTGAAGAAACAATTAAAAATGATATGCAAGATTCTATTAATAAAAATGGAAGCAACAAACATATAGCAGTTTCTGTAGATGGAAGAGAGGTTAAACATATCTCAATGGTGTTATCACTGCGTCCAGCATAGACACTGGAGAGTTAATAGTTGTAGTAACACTCTCCAAATCTTGTACATGGAAGAACAATAATACTCATACAAAGATTGAAAGCAAACTTTTAAAAGGCTTAAGCGGGTTAATAAAAGTCAAAGGTGCAGCTAGAATATTTCCTTGTTCATTATCATTGCGACTCAATTAGGGAATAGAGATCCCAAAAAACATTTGATGCTAGCAAAAAAATATCTATGGAGATGAATAGCGTTTGGAAAAATTGGAGTGTGTTGGACATATGTTGAAGATCACGGGAGCAGGATTACGTTCATTCAAAACTCAAATGAAAAAGCAAATTTCATCAGATGATGCCACGAACCAATTCACCACTGCCATGGTGCTGGTAAGGTGCGGTGCTGTTGAGGTCTTGTTTAAGGTCTGATTACTAGTGAGAAAAGCTGCGTTAAGAGGACATTGGGATATTGGTAGGTGTGAGCCTTGATAGGTCACAGTAAGTGGGAAACAGAGTCTCTTGGAGTATTTTGTAGCATTGTAGAGAGTAGAAGTCTGTAGAAGTATATCTCTAGAGTTTGTGAAGCTTCTTGGCGAATCGAGAGTCTCATTCCGTGTCTTTTAAAGATAGAATACGTCATGCACTTCAAGCTTCCTGTGATGAAGAATCACTTCTGTTTGGGTGTAGCAGGATTACAATTCAGCTATGATCCTAGTCCCCCTTATGCTGGGGAAATTGAAAATGGAGATTGGCGTAGAAACTGCGCCGGTTACATCTCTGGCGGCTGGATAAAAGGAGGAGAAAAGTTTACTTGCCGAAGAACATAAGCGTCGTGTCCGGTTTCCGATGCTTTCCCACGTGAAACTCCATGACCATTGAGATGTCACTAGTTCTGTAACAGGAAGTAAGTTTTTGGTGGAGACCGCCGGAATGGTAAGTTCTGGATAAAAGTCATTTGATTGAGTACAAAATAAATATTAATAATCGTATAATCATAATATATGGATTAGGTACTTGAAAATAATAAAGCAGAGTTCTCAGAACGTATGACAAACTACTTTGTTTACCAGCCCGAATTACCCACAGATGAATAAATACCCTCAGCATGGGATTTGCCCTTTAAGTAAAAGTTCATCATGTGGGTACACAGAAACCGAGGTAATAGATGAATATAACAAACTTTAATAATAGCCTTTTCCTATGGATGTTGTAGATACCATGAGTCCAATATATATATATATAGATCTTTCACATTTTGATCTTTAAAAAAAAATGTATGTATGAGTTCATAGAAGACCATACTCAAAATATTTCATATCATTTGGTAGCTTGTTCCTAAGCCAATATTTGTACAGATAGATACAATTTCACTTGGAATTTATGATGCTGTTTGTTTCCTTTATTATAGGATTGCAACAAAAAGGAAAATGTTTCGAAGATTATGAATTAAACCTCGAGAACTTTCAGTGAAAGCTATGAAATGCCTCGACAGAAAAAGATTCATGAAAGCAACTTATGTCTATTTTTTGGTCAATCTAAGAGAAAAAAAGGAATGATAAAAAAACTTTTATATATATAAAAGAAAAGATAATGCTACAAAATAAAAGCAAAATCAGCTTATAGTGCATTTGAATTTTGCACTATAACACAAAGACAAAGGTAACAAGGTATGATTTTATAATAAATTTGTTTTTTTTTTCTTAAAATGATACTTTTAAACTGCTCTAGTACATGTTTCTCCAAATCTATTTTATGTACTAAGTACACTAAAGATTTTTACTACATATTTCAGATGTATAATTATAAATAATTGAGTGAGATTTTTAAAGTATTCTTAAGACATTTGGTGTGAAAGCAGATACCGTACCAAGGAAATTCCTAATAATTCATAACAATGTGAACAATAAAAATTATTTCTAAATTTTTATTTAAAGGGTACGATTTACAATTAAAGTCGCATTGTAGCTTTAACGTCAAAGTAAATTTTTATGGCATTCAATACATTGTTAATGTTTGGGAGAAAATTATGATGAAAAATATGATTGAAAATTGGGTCGCAGATATCGAAAGTTTGAGTAGAACTGATTTAATGCTATGACATTAACATTTAGAAAACTTTGTCAACTGAAAAATGTTTATGTACGTCCAAATATTTTAGTTGACATATATATGTGAGCAAATATTTCTTTGTATGAAAATGAACAAGAGTAAATATAGGTGCAAGTTGCATATACTTGATGACTGTTATGAGAATTTAAACAAGCAATCTCATTCCTGATTTTAAAAAAATAGAAGAAAAGTATGGTAGGGTACATTTATGTCATTAAACTAAAATTAAATGAGCTTACAGCTTTAAATAATAGGAAATCAGCGCAATAAATAAACTGTAACAATTTTATTTAAATTATATTTATTATTTTTTTTATAATGAATGCCATCATTTTAAAAACGAGCGGTTCTCCTGTATCCTCAATGGGGCTAGCTAGCCAAACAAATTGCACACCTCTGTTATAGGGTACTGTAAAGGGTTGGCACATAGCACACTTGGAGGCTTGACACATAGTGTACGATAGACTAGAAATATTAGACCAGCTGTGGACTGTTTTTGCCCTGGAGCGGGAAGAAGAGAAAAAGAAGACGGTGATCTCGAACGTGAAAATGGAGGAAGATGCCTGTAGTTCCCTATGTCATTTATAATTGTAAATAGAGTTGTACATATATTGATGTAGTTTAAAGAAAAATAATAAAAACGGTAAATCCAGTAAACAAGATTGATATTTAATACAACTACATGACGATACGATAGTACCCTCAGAGACTGACAACTTTAAAAAAGTCGACTGTCGATAATTTAAAGTTGGGGAGGGACTAATGAAAACATCGAATTATTATAAGTTAGAATTATCAAGTAAATAAGAAAAAATTCTTTTTTAACCTCTCGAGCAGGATTTTTTCACGCCCCATCCAAGTCTTTTCCATTCCCTCATTGGAAATAAAATTGTTTCGCACTCGGTTCTTTCAGTGGGTGAGTGAGTGAATAATAACGTCGCACTGTTCAGCTACACAAGGGCTTTTGGCAACGGACCACGTAATTTTGAACCTTGGTCAAGTGACGTGGACACACCAGAGCTGGCACTCGCCTCTCCTAACTACCACACCACACCGACGGGAGGACGCTTCAGCTCTGGACAGATTTAACGTGCATCACTACCCTACACGGCGTGTCTTTGGTGGCACTGGGCTCGGACTCATGACGTACCTGCTGTGATCCGATACCTTGACCACTGGGCTACCCCAGCCCCTCGGTTCTCTCAGACACTGTCCCCAACACCACTGGTTCTTTAATGCAGGGTCCAGTCCACCTGATGCCTCATTTGGTGCCACATTCTATAAGTCACACAGATGAGTCATAAATCGTAGTGTCACTCCAACGCAAAATACACAATCCTACGCATCCCTTTTTCACAATAGCAGACTATTCTTTCCGAACAAATGAGTAGCAAGGCCTTTTGTTAAACGAAAGATATGGATAGCGGACATTAGGTTTATTGTCCAAGTCTAAAGAAAAAAATAAAAGGGAAGGAAAGAAATAAAAGTGTCTTTTTGCCTGAGAAACCGGTACACACAAAGAAGGGATGTCAGACTGATGGTCATCAAAAGAGTTACGTTACAGGGGAGACACTCAAAGACAATAGAACACAAAACACGAAAGCGTCAACCTGTTTGCTATATGACTCTACATAATAGTGAGTAGGCCGTGGGTAGCCTAGTGGTTAGAGCATCGGACTCCAGACCGGAAGGCCTGGATTCGATGCCCGATGCCACACATGGAGTACGTGCTCGTTAAATCAGTTGGTCCGAAAGTCTTGTGGGCTGAATCACGAGTGCAGGGGGACTGAAGAATATTTCCCTCCCATTCAGTTCCATGCCTAAATTGTGGAGGTGGAAATCGGTGGTGTCGCCATCTATCGTCCATTCGGGGAATTTCACCGAGCTAATTCGTACTGTCACTTGCATGATGCTCAAAGCCAAGGTCAACGACAGGCGTACTTCTAGCCCCTTGCCACGATGAATTTTGTGGGGCCCGATTTGACTACGTCAGACAGGTGGCATTAGAAACAACAACAGAAACAACAATATAATAGTGAGTATTCGAATTGTCGAGAGTTATATGAGGAAGCTTCGAATTTTATCGCGTGTTGTAGTATGGCCAGACACAGATTTAACTTCGAAATTTTGAGTGCACCAAAACGTACTGTTTTAGTTCGAAATATCAAGAGTTTTTCTATGGGCTGAGAAGATACTTCGACTTAGCGAGAGGTTCGTATTATCGAAGGTTTGAATTAGCGAGAGTCGACTGTATTTAGATTTATATTAAAAGGTAATTATTTATTACGCACATGAAATCAATCAAATTATTCGAAACAATAATACATTAATTTGTATAACTAGAATTAGAACTGTGTGCAAGCGCATTATATTTTTAAGCAATGCAACATATATTAGCATAAGCTTCTAACATTTAATTATAGATATCAAAATTTTGAAAATAAAATTCAAATAAGAATTAAAAATTTATGAAGACTAGGGATAATAATTTATCTTTTATTCAACCGAATAATGGATTCTGACCAATATTTTAACATCCGTACCTACAATTTGTTGCAATTTTAAGTAAAAACGCATCTGTTCCAGAATCTAGAAGGACATGCAGAGTATTTAATTTAATTTCTTTTTCTAGTACTTTATTTGAAGTTGTTTATTCATTTTTTTAATTATAATTTAATTATGCTGCTTGTGTATTCTTTCTAATAAAATCATTGGTTTATTTATGATTTTTACAGTTCTTCGTGTAAAAAAAAAATGTTTTACTGAGAAATTTTGAGCTGCAGAAATTAGCTTTTGCCTTAATTTTAAATATTTCAAAATATTTTTTATAAGGGATTATTTGCAGCTTTTCATTAACGAAATCTTTAAGAAACTCTTAATGATGAATTAAAACATTTTATATGTAAATAATAAATATTACAAATAATTGTGCTTCCAAATTGGTTTAAAATTGAAATTACTTTATTTAAAACCCAAACGAAATGATCTTGCCTATATACCCCACGGGCATTTGGAGAGCATTTAAAATACTAGCCACACAATTGGGCTTCGGATATAATTAATTTAAAACCCAGTATTATTATTATTCCAGCTCAAATACCCTTCGATTTAAAATACAATAAAGTCAAAGTAATAGTTAAAGTATATTACTAGAACTTTTAATTATTCACTTAAACAACAATTTGAAGAATACTTTATACAGGTTTAAGCTATCGTTTGTTGTTCTTTAGAAGAATTTTGTTTATATGTGTGGCATGCTCTCTCTCTCTGCTTCAATTTACAAAATGTGTCTAAGAGGAATTTTTTTACACTCCAAGTTGACAATCCAATATTCTTTATTCAATACGAAAAGAATATTTTCTTTTTTAAATTCTCAATCTTATCCAGAATTTAATATCACGACATATCCATTAATTAACACACCAGAGTAAGTAAATATTTTTCTCAAAAGTATATTTATGAGTTTTTTAATTATAGTTTTCTTTCTTTACTTATTTTGAATAGAAAATAACTTTTTGTGGGGGACGAGTTTTTCTATTCCCTTTCGAATAGATTAATAGTTAATCAAAAATTATTACGAGAGAGATATTAATTATATATATATATATATATATATATATATATATATATAATTCAATATAGACACAAATAATAACAAGATGTGAACTATATCTGAATTATCCAGTTGATGAGAATGGATATGGAGGCTTAGAGAAAAGAAGTTTAAAATTTCTCTAGTTTGCTAAGATTAACTTTCATTTGAATCTGATTTTTATTTGATCTGTTTAAATTCAATTAAAATTAAAGTTGATTCTAAACTTTCGTTCGAAGCAAATATTTTCATGAGGTCAAATTTTATTTAATTTTTTAACTGTATTATTATTTATGTAAGGTATATGTTAATGTATTTTGAGTATCTATTATGAAAATGATGTTTACGTTATATTATGTCATTTTAAAAGTTTGATACTTTAATTCTACATTTATTTGACATTTTAAATTTTTAAAAATGTAATATTTTAATACGTATAGAATATTTTTTTAACAACCCGAGTGTAAATGAATAATTATGAAAACAAATTAACCATTTTTAAACTATTCCTCTTTAAAACATAAAAGTACTTCTTCCTTTTTAATATACCCCTTAGGAGCTCTAAAAACATTTTCTAATCCAAAACAATAATTTTTAAAAAAAAAAATATCTCTTGCCATTATGAAAAATGGTTGAGAGAGAGAGTATGGACTCCAGTTTTTGTCCTTCCTTTTTTACATTAAAATAAACAAAAATATAAATAAACAAAATAAAAAGAAAGTTTTAAAGGAAAACCATTAATTACTATTATCATGCAAAGCAAATCCGAAGGAATATACTATCTCTCTAACTTCATCGTAGTCCATTGACCATCTGATTAGACACTCCCTTGGTCCCTGATCGAATTGGCAACTGGCGAGGTTCCCTAGGGGCCTACCAAAGGTTGCCTTTGCCCATTCATTCATCCATCGTCTGCCTGTAATAATGTTAGCTTTGCAAGTTGAAGCAATGCTTCTCACATGCATTACAAATTAACCGAAGGATGTATGGCTGCTGGAATATTTTATAGTTAACTAGCTGATATACCCGTTCTTTGCACGCGTAAACTGAAAATTTAAACAATAGAGATCGAAGGATAAAGGAGTTTTTGATGAGTTAATTTTACATGAATTGCAAATTAAATTAAATAAAAAGATTTTGCATATCTCAGCTGAACATAAAAAAAGAAAAAAGAAACCTATTTGTTGAAATTTAAGTCTGTAGATCTAATGATTGATAAAAGAGATTTTTTATTTATTTATTTATAACTCCCCGTAACTCTCTTGTCAGTCGATTTTTGAAAACACATTCCTAGCTGATCTCTGTTCAGCAGAGTAACACATTGTTAGATTTTTTGTGCAATGAACCCTTAAAATAGTGTAAATAATTTATATCTGGAAGTAAAAGACTTTAATATTACTTTCTATTGTATTTATTTTATGTTAAAATCTGGCCACAACCTCTCCCTTCGAAATATAGTTTTATTATGAAATTAAAAAATTATGATTACACTGATCAAAGGAATAAATCAAAAGCGAGCACGCACTGAGGTATGGCGCAGACAAAACAAACAGGGAAAGTTTTGCTTCACACAAAAAAGATAGATATATGCTGTCACGGGCTTTTTAGCAGATGGCAGATTTTTTTCCTACTTACTTGACAAATATCGTTATATTTTGGACACTTCACACGATGTCTTTATAAATTATAGACTATGTGTTATTCTGATGTATAAGCTATATTATTGTAAAGTTTCGTTAAAATCCATTCATTTGTTTTTCCGTGAAAGAATAACAAACATTCATTCAAACTTACGCGTTAATAATAATAGTAAGGATTTGAAGAAATCTGAAACAAAGAAAGTGATTTCTTTTCTAAAAGAGTAGGAAATTGGTGGGTTTTTTTTTTCTTTCTTTTTTGAATGTTTGAAATATTTTGTATGGTTTATACCGATTATGTATAAAAAGTTACTTCTTGCTTATTTCCCGCCCCCCTCTTGTCACGAGTTCGAGCCCAATACCACTAAAGACCCGCCGTGTAGGGCAGCGATGCACGTTAAATCTGTCGAGAGCTGAAACGTCCTCCCGTTGGTGTGGTGTGGTAGTTAGGAGAGGGGGTGCCAGCTCAGGTGTCGTCCACGTCACTTGACCATGGTTCAAAATTACGTGGTCCGTCGCCAAAAGTCATCATGTAGCTAAACAGTGCGACTTTAATATTCAATCAATCAATCAATCCCGCCCCCCTCTTCAAAATAAAACTTTTAAAAAAATTATTATTTTTGCTTTTTATGTCAGCATTTTAAATATTAAAAACTCCATTCATATTTAAAATGTTTTACTAATTTTCTTAGCTTCAGTCCGTTCTCGTACTTGCAAAACAATTAAGTGCATTGTAGTTTTTTTTATTATTATTTTCCTTACACTTCTTATTTTGATGTATTAAGAGTACAGTAGACTTTCAAATTTGTGAAAACGATCAAATTTTCGATTTTTCTCTCTTAGCATATTATCAATGCTTGTAATCACTTCTACTGAATGCAAAAAGAATCTTTCAATTCCAATAATTTTTATTGAAGTTATTTTCCCATTTGTATGGTGGATATGACCCTTGACCGAGTGTCCTCGCGCAACCAAGTGAGTTCGGGTTCGAATCCTGAGAAAGGCATGGTTGTATCTTCGGGAAAAGAAGTAGGACATTCGCCGTCTCGAATGGAAAACAGCGCACCCCTTTTGTTATATGCTGGGATCATCATTTGTAACCGATGTCTATATTCTTCTGTTTGTATTGTATATTTCTGTTCTTCCACTCGTATTTCATATGTATCAAAGTATAAAAACACACAACAACATATTCTTTTATAATTCGAACACCTGCTTGACCACTCCCTTAGTTGATGGCATATCTTGATATTAAATTGAAATATATATATATATAGTAATATAAAATAAAAGTGAAGAAGTATTAGAACCTACAGTGCTAAAGCAGGAAGAAATTGGAATTAACCAGACACAACAAATGTAGATACAAAAAAGTCTTTGGACTAAACTGGAGACCTATTATGATTTCTAAAGCTGTCGCTGAATTAGGCCAGCGAATTAGGGTTAGCAATGCTTTATGGATCCACCTTCCCCGTACAGCAAACACTTTCGACATAATAGGAAAAAAAAAAAAAAAACCAAGTTGAAAAGTTAAGCCTAATACAATATGTGGAAGAAAAACTGCTAATATATTAAAATGAAGCTAAGAAAAGAGAACAATAATGAATGTCTCAAAGAGAGGAATAATAATAATAATAATAATAATAATAATAAAACCAAACGTGTAAAATAATTACTGGAGATCGAAAATTCAACCTTCCACTATAAGCTCCCAACGCGAAATGACGTAAAATTACGAATGCTATTGAGACGACTATTCGAGAAGGAAAGTTGTGGCGCCACTTGGATATTTATTTTGCAATTAAACAAACCACTAAAAATTTTTTTAAAAATAAACTAAATAAAGGAAGTTTTTTAAAAACGATAAAGAACAATGTTAAGAATAGATAAAATCAAATAGAGATATATTACAAAGTAAATAAACTTGGATGATTATATACTAATCAATATATTGCAATTAAAATAAGCTCTTAAAATTTTTTTTTGTTTTTTTAAAATATTTTTTAAAATAAACTAAATAAAAGGAATTTTAAATAAAATAATGAACTAAGATAAAGATATATTTAATTAGAAATAGAAATATATTTATAAATAAATTTACTTGGATAAAATTGTATACTAAACAATTATTGTGCAAAAATTCACAAAATTACTTTGTTTTAAAATGTTATCAGTATAACTATATCATTGTTTCTTTTATAAAATTTAAGATAATATTTCAATTGATTTTATTAAAATGGCTGATTATTCGGTGCCTCTTATCTTACCAGCGACCGCTAGGTCACGACAATCTTAGTTCTACACATAATAGTACTTTCTCCAAAATGACTCATTTAGATCTTATCTTTTTTAGTGTCTATTCTGCACTTTTATTGGTCCGCTAAAAAAACTCAGCTCATACAGGAAAGAGAATCTAGTATCTGTATTTTGAGAAAAACTTTTGAAAATGACTTTTTTTTTATCCTAAGTTAGTTTTGAAGCATGTTATAAAAGCATTTGTTCCTTTGAATTACAGTGGTGGCCAAAATTGTGAACACTTTTTTAAAAATTGTTATGTTTTCCAGTTTGTATGCTTATAGAACATTTTAGGTTACACAAAATGCAAAGTATTTTATATCATTTTAAAGATAATTTGATACTAAATTCAAGACAAAAAAGAAAATTCAAGTAGTTGCAAAGCAAAAAAAGTTATGCTGTAAACACTGTCGATATACGTTAGATATTGATGATGCCCCAGGGATTTATCAGATCTTAGTGAAGTTGCCTTTATTCTTTATTACAGCTTCACAGCGTTGTTTCATTAAGATGAAAATAGTTTTAAGCTATTCCTTCGTTATTACATGATGCCAGAAAACAATTATATCCTCAATTAGTTCATTTTTATTTTATGGGTACCTCATTCCGACAAGAGTTTTCAAACGATGCCCCAGTTTTAGACCTGACAGGATCGAGGTCAGGACTGTTTCCTAGCCAGGACAACAACTCAATGATCTTAGAATGTTACCAGTCTTCCATTACTTTACTGTGGCGCAAGGAATAGAATCTTGCAGAAAAATAAATGAAGCATTGTTGGTAGATAGATCCCTGATAGAAGGCAGAAGTTTGGGTTCTAGAATGGTGTCAATGTATTGTAGGACAATCAGTTTCCCATCGATGATACAAAGACGACCGTACCATCTGCTGATATGCATGCCTAAATGATAAAACTATGTGGGTACTTGACAGTTGTCTGGAAGAAGTCAGGAAGTAGCATTTATGCGATTCTACGTCTTATATATTTTAGGATATCACTACCGAATAACGATATTTTAGTTTTGTCTCTCTAAGTAACTTGTGATCAATAATAAATTGTCCAAATAATGTGTTCTATTGCCCACTGTAGTCCCTTTTCGTGCTACTGTAAATTGAGATGCGGCTTTTTTCGTAGAATGCTATCTTTTAGACTTGCATCTGCTAATCTGCAACATTTTTTTGAACTGACAGAAAAAACAACATTACTCAAATCACTTCTGATGGATGTCCATGAAATTTTTTTATCCCTGAAACATAATATTTTTGTTCTTTTGTCGTCAACAGATGTGGTGCATTTTTTTGGCCTTTTTTTATTTGTTTTTTATTAAGTTTTTCTCCTGACATCATAAACCAAACTTTCAGTCTCCAGATGTAGTCACTGAACTACCCATCTGCCATGTAATTTTAACATAGAAAATACCACTTTATCGTCACACATGTGTCTAATTTACTCTTTTATTTGATGTCATTGCTTTTTGACTAAATATCATTGTTGTACTGGGCAAGAAACAGTCCTGAAATCAGTTTTATCTAAAACTTGTGGCACCGTTTGCCGAACCCATGAAATAAAAATAATTTAATTGAGATTATCGTTGTGTTCTAGCATCATGAATAACGAATGAACAGCTTAAAACTATTTTCAGCTCAAAGTATCATCGATGTGAAGCTGTTATAAAGAATAAAGGCAACCTCACTAAGATCTGATAACTCACTGATATCATGAGTTCCAATGTATATAGAGAGTATTTACAGCATAATTTTTTTTGCTTTGGAAATGTTTGAATCTCGTTTTTTAAGTTGAATTTAGCGATTCTCTTAAAAAGGATATAAAATACTTTGCATTTTGTGCAACGTAAAATTTTCTTTAAGCATACAAACTTAAAAAACACAGCACTTTTGAAAAGTGTCCACAATTTTGGCAACCACTGTATTTTTTAGGCTTTATCTTTAATTAAACAGATTGTCAATTAATATACGAATTATATTAATCGACATTAATTAATTAAATATACGAATGAAAGTAATACATTTTTAATATAACTCATGTTTTTAAGCATTGCGACACATAGTAACTGAAGATCTTCTTCAACTTTATATATCAGGCATCGTAAAAGCTTAAACCTAAAATCCTAACTAAGTAGCAAAGATTTAGTGCGTCCCAAATCCTACAATAAAGAGTACTCCATCCATTGGAACAATTTATCTAGATCGGATTTTTATCACAGCCTCCGTACTAGTCTTCATTGCTCTATTAAATAAAAACAATGGCTGCAGAATACAAACAATAGACACATTACATTGGGCGTTATAGTTTTTATTTTCCTTTTACCCGCCACGAATTAGCATTCAAAAAAGAAATTTTTTATTACACGTGTTATCGAAATAAATGAATTAATTCTTAGATTTGTTTAACCCTTTAAGTGAGCGGTACTTATAAGTACAACTCACTTTAAAATTACATGGAATAACAATTTTATGATAGGGCTGCGGTAGCCCACTGGTCAAGATATCGGATCATGGCAGCCATGTCATGAGTTCGAGCCCAGTACCAATAAAGACCCGCAGTGCAGGGCAACGATGCATGTTAAATCTATCGAGAGCTAAAACATCCTCCCGTTGGTGTGGTGTGGTAGTTAGGAGAGGGAGTGCTAACTCAGGTGTCATCCACGTTACTTGACCATGGTTCAAAATTTCCTTTGTCCGTCGCCAAAAGCCCTCGTGTAGCTGAACAGTGCGACGTTAATATTCACACTCATTCATTCATCATTTTTACGAATACTCTGACGATACTTAGCAGGAATATTCTGTTAAATCCACTCTTCCAAGATATATGGCAGAACGGGTTCTATCACTTGTACATTAGCGGGGAAGGCGAATAGTTTTACTGCAAAAATTGCATTTTCAGCTGACATTTTGATCGGATTGCGAAGATTGTCATTTTTGTTCCGAAAATTATAGTTAATGTCAAAAGGTAAGTGTCATTTTATTTTTTGTATGTTAATGAAGACCCCTTAGAAAATGATTTGATTATTTACTTTAAGAAAACAGTGTACATAATAATTTTTACAGTTGTGATTATCTTTAATTAATTAAGAGGGTTCACCCATGTGACGGCCTGTTTTTAGCATTCTTAGGGAATTTTTTTGACGACCAGTAAATAGTTTCACCAGTTTAAGTTCTTTTTATCATTTATTTATATGTATTTTTTTATGAGTATGTTTATAAGTGTTTAGCCAAAAATATCCAATAGAACGTGAGTTATAGCGTTCTGAACACACCCGCCTCGAAAAAATGGGCGTTCACTTCCTCCACGATTCCTGCTGATTGGCGTATCTGGAATAAAAAAAAAAAATTAACGATGTTCTTATCTATAAGCTTAAATGTGCACCAATTGCACTACACTCAATTGAAAATATCTAAAATTGGATTTTTGGAAGGCTTCTGAAGAAAAGTTACGAATTTCATGGGTTTTTTGTTTGTTTTTGTTATAAAAAATAGAAATATTTTGAATTTTGAAATGAGAAATATTTTGAATTTTGAATCTCATTTGGTGTGTATGTATGTGAGGAGTCTACCCTACAAATATGAAGTCATCCGTTCAAACCGTTCTTGAGGTATGATGGAGGAAAGTTTGAAAAACACAGTTTTGAGAAAAAAGCGTTTAAAGTTTCAAGTCCGATTAAAACAATAGAAATCTTAACTTAGCGCTATGAACAGCTGCTCTTCTAACAGCTGCTTTTTCACAATGACTTCGAATTTTAAAAAATCACTTTAGCATCGTATTCTAAACATGTTAAGGAAACAATTCATGAAAAAAAGTTTTTGATATTTTTAAACCAGCTCATGGGTGAACCTCCTTAATTAGCTCTAACGGATTAAATTTTCCAAAGTTGAGTATTTTGTTATGTAATATATCTCTTTAATTTTCGATGTAGTGATTCAAAAAAATATCACATGAGAAAAACTGCAGTAAATCATTATGTGGTTAAGGAGAATGGAAAAACACAAAAATCTATACTCTTCAAAAATATTGCATAATAATACAATCACTTAATTCCTTTCAAATACTTCGTTAATATTTAGAATTAAACATTAATAAGAAAGTTTTTATTAAATATTGCCCTCGTAAAATAGTAAATAAATAAATAAAAGGGATCTTATACCGGTTTTTTGA
>BMAV01013268.1:0-11178 GCA_019973955.1 Trichonephila inaurata madagascariensis
GAAACAACGAGATTTACCTCACATACTCCTTCTGCAGCTATAAAATACAGCTCGACTTGCAAACTCTGACTAAATTCTAGAATAATAAAAGACTGACGTCTAATATCGTCTGAGCCAAAATCAGATACAGAAGTTAAAATTTCACTTTCCGGAGATCGACATCTTGATACTTGATCATTTAATTCATTTTTTTTTCATTCAACAATATAACTATTTATGGCCACCGTTGTTGAGTCTCAGGTTCGAATCCTCATTGACTCACCATTTAGAGCAGCTCTAATGCACGATACTTTAATCAAGGCTCAAAGTACTTCCATTGGCGGGATGTGGAAATTTGGAGAGTTGATGCTAGTGCATGTGTCGTCCTCGTCACCTGACTGAGGTTCAAACTTACGAGTTTCATTACTGATAACCTTTTCGCAGCTTTAATGAATGACTTAAATAAATAAATCCAATCCACAAAATAGTTTGGAGAAGGATTTCATTTTGTTCTTTTAGTAGGGCACTATTGACAAAAAATGTTGTCATTTTTAAGCCACAGTTAAATGACGAGAAAAAAACTTGTGCAAAAATAGAGCTATACAAAATCTTGTCTCAATGACCGAGATGTGGTGACCCAGTGATTGTTTCATGAGTGGCTATGGATCTTCGAAATGAATTCAATGTTCTGAACACTCTATGAAGGCCGCTCAGAAGGGTTTTCATGATAAATAAAACCGAGCCTTAACGTTTTCATGTAAAGTTGATTGACTGATTCCATTGAAAGATCTCTTGGCAACATACCTTGAAATTTTTAACCAGTTCAGATAGCGAGAGCCACATCCAACTTAACCCTCCATTTTCAAAATTTCTTCTCCACTCCAACTTGAGGACTGAGCTTCGACGAATGTGGTTATAGTCATGAGTTCGTAGTCCGCGTTCAATCATTAGTAGCATTGAAGACCCACCTTGCAGACTGGATGTTACATGTTGAATCGGTCGTGACAAAACTCCTTTTGTTAACGTGACTTGGAAGTTGGATGAGTGGAATGCCGGCAAAGGTATCATCCTCATCATTTGAGGGTGGCTCAAAATGATGAGGTCCATCCATAAGTTCGGTGTTCTTTGGTGGCATCAGAACGCAAATTCTGATTTCATTAGAAGGATTGGCTCTATAGTGAAATATTATTCTTAAACGCGATTTATGTTTTCCCCACAGGTAGTTTTAAATTTATAGATTCACTATGCCATAACACTAGGGCAAAAGTTCTCAAAACATTTTTTATGGGGGGAATGAACCCCTCAATAAAATAAAGAACCCGGCTCCCTTTTAGCGTAGACTACTACTTTCGTGAATTACTCTACTGTTGCACGGGCATGCATAAATAAAATAAATTTACGCGAATCACTTTATCACCTTGGAAAACAGTTTATAAAGTAAAACAAATTTTTCAGCAACATACATTACATAGATGTCACATATAGTCATCAGGGCATTGAAAAATAAGGCTTCAATAATAAAAAAACAAATACTTCATAAATAAACCTATTACAAAGGATATTTTTAATAAAATTTTCTAGGGATCAAATTCACAGACTCGTGGCAGGCATGTCATGAATTCGTGTCTAGTGTCACTAGATACCCGCCGTATAGAGCAGGGGTACTCAACCTTTTTTTCTGCTGGGCCGCATACATATGTCAGCTACTTGACGCGAGCCGCATCCATATGTCAGCAATTTCACGCGGGCCGCAACATGAGGATAAATGGAGGGGGAGAAATGCTTTAAGACCAAAATAACATTGGAAATTTCAAATGCGGAAAATTGATCAAATTATTATAGCTCATGTTTTGCTTTTTTTAATTATTATTTTCATATTTTTTGTCATTAAAACTCAATTTGAAGCATTTAAGAAACACTCCTTCACAATTTCTACGTCAGTAAACGGTTTCATATGATTATGTGAATAATATAACAAACTTCATTGGATGTCTTTGTCACCGCTGTGATACTACCAATGACGAAACACTTTGTTGCAGTTGCAAAGATTATTCAAGAAAGCCTATTTATCACCTCTTGTAAGAGATCTTGAGGGAAAATGTCGTTGAATGATTCCTGTTTATTGGTATTTTTTAAATACAGAACTTTCGTGACAAATCCAACAATTACTGATCCATGTTTGTTTTTCACTACAAAATAGTCAACCTCCCAATCGTCTTGAAACAATATATTTTCTTCGAATGTTTTTCGCTTGTAAGAAATGAAAGATAGTTAAAATTTAGTTCCACCCATAAAATGGTCGTTACTCCACTGTTGTCTGTTATCATTAACTGTAACAGTTCCAAATAGATAGCGAATATCAATTCGTACCCGTATGCACCAGCAGCAAAAGCAAAATTGATATACTTGATTTCTTGATAAAGAATTTTCCACTAAATTTTTAATACAATGTTCTTAAATAAGTGAATTTCTCAGAGCAATGGTATAGAGGGAACCGTTGAATGTTAAATCCCCCAAGGCTCAAATATCCTCTCGTTAGCGATGTGTATCAGTTAGGAGAAGGTGCCAATGCAGGTGTCACCTGCGTCACTTGACTATGGTTCAAAATGACAAGGTAAGCTCTCGTGCAGTTTTATATATATATATAGTGCGACATTAATCTAACTTTCTCTCTGAATTAAATTTTACTTCTTACAAAATGGGAAACTTTTTGTTCTGCATTATATAATGCGGTGTTACATGAAGGAAATTCAATGTATGTTAGTTCAAAAATATTTTACGACTTTTTTTATGCATTGATTTTATAAGTGAAGGAAACAACTAAAAATACACCTGCTTAAGTTCGAGAGAAAGTGTAATAAAGAGCTGAAATATTTCTGAAACTTTACTTTTTCAAGTACCGTAAAATCCTGCGTATAATGCGCACCTATACTTTCCAGCTGTAACTTTTATATAATTTTTAGGTATATTCGCCATATAACGCTCACCCCCTTTTTTTACGAAGAAATCTGAAGGTAGGAGCTCAATGATGTTATTTTGAAGTAATTTATTTATTCGAAGTATTAGGAATGCCTTTTCTCTTAAATAAACAGTATTTTAATCTGTGTAGAAGTATAATTTTTATCAATGTGCTCATCTCTTTTTTTTTTTATTTTTTATCCTCTCACTTTTATACCCGGCGTATAACGCGCAGCCTTAAATTTCGATCTTATTTTGTGTGTTAAAAGTGCACGTTATACGCCGGATTTTACGGTATATTTTATTACACATTCAAATGAATCCCTTGCGTTCTGGATTTAAGGTATCCACCTACTTGCGACAATTTTTTTAAATGGAAATATGGGAATTTTGTGTGTGTGTGTGGTTTTTAGATTTATTTAGTAAGTTTTAAGAAAAATATGCTAAAATTAAGAAGAGAAGAAGACATTACTATTACTAAAATGGGAAAAAATTGGTAAAAATTTACAAAAAAAATTACATAAAGGGAGCCCATTCAGTAAAAAAAGTTGAGTGAGTGAGTGAATATTAACGTAGCACTGTGTTCAGCTACTCGAGAGCTTTTGGCGACTAATCTGGAAATCACAAAAAGTTTATTAACAAATTTGAATTTTTCAATTTGGGATGTGTTGCTTTGCTATTTGTTTTTGAAATGACCTTTAGCATAAGAAATATTTTCATTTTTACAAAAACTAGAGCACTTAGCTATTATATGAAATTGCTTAAGAAAACAGTGATGATATCCACATAAGGGACTGTAAATTTTGTAATAAAACAGTGGTTGATAAATCTGAAGGTAAAAATACTTCTACTATTATACAGAATATACACAAAAAATTTCAGCGAATTATTTTCAAAATTTTTCGAGAAATCGCGTAATCCTAGATAAAAATTCATAATCATCTTTAATACCTTTTTCACATACTCTTATTGAAGTATTTTTAAAAGCTTTTTTGTGTGTGTGTGACTGTTTTCTTTTTACAACATTCTCTTTATTTAATCGTGAAGTGCATCCTACAAATCAAATAATATTTGTTTTATAAACGCGGACTTTTAAATGTAAATTGCGCCCTTTTTTCATCCATCGACTTCATTATTTTTCTAAGCGAAGCGAAACGAAAGAAAATCCCCGTTTCTTCCCTCTCTCCATAGGAAAACTAAAAGTTTTTAAATAAAGATCAAGCAGCGAGAGGGAGTGTGTGTTTCAAATTATTCGAAGCCGAGAAAAAGGTTTTGTTTTCTTTCAACCCGCGTGTCCTCTCTCGAGAAATCTAAATCAATAGCGGCTTTTCTTTTTCGGTCACCTTGGTAACTGGCCCGATGAAAACTTGAAACAGATTACTTCGGCAACTTTGCAAAGATGTTTCTCGAGTGATACAGTTCCGCTTCACTGCTTTGTGTACAATTGGTTCTTTCTTTCTTGTTACTTTTTTTGTTTAAAAAAATGTTTTTATTGAGTTAATTCTCTTTTATTATGTAAAACGAGGGCTTAGGAGATATACCTTTAATTTTAAAAACATTTTAAAATAATACTTTGAGTTGATCAGCTTTCTTTTGACTGAGCATTAATTTTGCATTTTTTAAAATTTTAAATATTCAAGAGTTTTATTTTCTCAGATGTAGGGATTGGTCCAAGTAGATTTTTTCCAATGAGTTTTTCAAAAACAAACAAAATCAAGCTTTAAAATATGTGACAAAACTAAATTTATAGTAGAAGATATCTAGAATTTCTTCACCAGCCCCGGAACGGACTTTTCAAAAAGCTTCCTGCAAACCAAACTTTTGTTATTAACAGTCCTCCAATTCTGGATCCTTAAAACTCAAACTCATACTCAGCGGTACAACAGCCCATAAGGGCCAGTGCCTTCAGTACCCATCCCAGTATACGTGACCATTGGATGCTGAGGTGTATGAGCAGATGTCCCGATCAGGTGGTCAGTCTGAAGCGAGACCCCCAGTGTTTAAGTCCCCAAGCAAACTTGGTACTCATTCATCGACCCACTGCAGGAGGAATGAAAGACTGAGGTGACCTTGTCCATCCCGAGGATAGAACCTCGAACCTGTGGTCTGGAAGAGTGTTGCGATACCACTTGGCCTCTATTCTGTGTGTGGGTCCTTAGGATATCTAAATCTCTTTTAAAGCTGTCAATTCAGTTGAGCTTAAGACCGCAGTAGCCTAGTGGTCACGGTCACTAACTCAAGCACTTTTTGACCGTCACTGGTTTGCGTGAAGAAGGGCTGATGCACTTTAAATCTATCATGGTTCAAAGCCCTTCCATTGTCGTGGAGTGGTAATTTGGAAAGTGGGATTGCAGCTCAGGTGTCGTACTTGTCAATTGATCTCGGCTATAAATTACGCCGTCAGTCATCCTCCTTCCGATGCTGAATCATTTTTCTTTAAAGGACAAATCAAGAGGAGAAACTGTCAATAGGGAGTGAGGACATCAACTATAAAAACATAAATCGAAAAAAAAGCGATTTTTTGATGTTTCTTGCCTTTTGGGGGGGAGGGGGAGGCGAGGCTATATAATGCGTTTGTGTTGGATAATTTTATTGTTTTTGATGTATTTGCAAGAATGCAAGAATAATGTATATTCTTTCTTCTTCTCTTACCCTGTCATGATTCCCAATTACTTTCTAAACTACTTCTCAACGCTTCACCCTACAATGAAACAAAACATAATCCGTCGTGTTAAAAACTCTCCCAATAACCTCTCTTCTTTATACAGCAAACCACGCGTTGTGTGTCGGTTTGAAAATCAGATTCAGTCACTTTCCTTAACACTAAATCCAGCCTAGCGCTCCACACTTCCAAAAACAAGGGACTCTCTCTGACCCCTCACCGTCTTGCTTGAGGGTCAATCACCTTTTCCCTAAAAAAACAGCAACCCATCTCTGAAAACACGCAGAATAGCGTCAACCTTCCATAATCCCCCGCCAACAGTAGCCAGACACTACATACCCTTTATGTTTCTTTTATTATTATTATGCTTTGTATATTTGTATTACGTAATTACGTATGTGTATATAATGCAGTTACTTTTAAATTTGTATTGTTATTTTTCTGTCTACTGCTGTTTAAAATGTAAACTTTGATTTTTTTCCCCAATAAAAACTAGACTTGACAGTGGTTGTGTGTTTTCCGAGAGATCAATTTGTAGCTCTAAACCCTCTTTGAGTAAGTTCGGTGTCCTTGGACATTGAGCCAATAGCCTTACTCTATATAGCATTAAAGTACGACTTTTATAAGCACTATCATCAAAAGTAGAAGTTCCCAAATTTTTTTCAACAATATCGTCTTTTAAAAAAATAATTTTCTTCATAGAATCTCTTACATTTCTCTATATTGTAGACAGTAGAAAGTATAACCGTAATACTAACAATTTAACACATAACAATTTAATTCAGAATAAAATCGGAAAATTAGAAAAACAAATAGTTTATTAGATTTAGATTATATTTTTTATGGTGTGACATTCCACTTCAGACGTGGGGATTATATACACCTCCCAATGGAAAATCGTATATACATTTTGAAACTGTTTTTATAGTCTGACAGGTACAATCTTTAAAAATTTTTAAAAAAACATTTAAAACAGAAAAAATGGGCATCTTTCCCTAATAAACCCCTAGAAAGTTATAGACACTTTTTAAATTTCTACAGATCCCCCTGAATCCAATTGAGAATCCCTTTTCTAGAGGCACACGAGGAACAATGGAACTGGACACTGCAATTTAGAACTAAAGTCAAGTGACGAGGACAACATTTGAATTAGTATCTCCTTCTTGGCTCCCATTCCACACCCCACCAGAGAATTTTAAGGTTCCATTAAATTTAATACGCAACAGCACATTTAAAACTAAACATAACCTTTAATGAATGATATGAAGACTACAAATAACGATAAATTCAAACTTCGCCATGAATACAATTTCAGATAGGGGATGGAGGATCTTTTATAGATCCATATCCCTGTGACGTGAAGAAACGTGAAAAAACTTCGCCATAATGAAACACAAAACACTTTAACTTCTTGAACTAGCAAGATCTATCTGAGAAAATATAAAAAATATTTTTGGATACAATGAAACGGGAAGAGGAGAGAGATATTTTTACGCGTAAGCTGCACGAAGGCTATTGGCGATGAACTTCTTAATTTTGAACCATGATCAAGTAACGAGGACGACACTTGAGCTGACACCACTCTCCTAACTTCCACACCCTACCAAAGGGAGGCCGTTTGAGCCTCGACATTATTAACAGGCATCGGCTCCATCTGCACGGTGGGTCTTCAGCGGTGCTAGGCTCAAACTTGCAGTGAAACGGAGAAAAACATAATTAAATCACTTTTCAAAGGCAAACAGTGAAATTCGAAGGGAAAAAAAATTATAGATGATTTATGATTTTTTTCTTTTGCTATATCTATTTGTTTAATTAATGCTTCGACTGTTTGTTACTTTCCTGCTCAAAAATTTGTTGATTTACACTGTTTTATTTTTAATAAATATGCAAATATATCTTTACTTAGCAATATGTGATGAAAAAAATTTACATTATCGATTTCTGTTTGTTGTATTATGCCTCTACGCTTTTTTCATACCGCAGGTGTTGTAAATGGGGTGCAGTAATTCACATATTTTAAAAAATAAACTTTTATTATTTTTTTAGCAACTTTTATAAAGGAGGCTAATAGTGAACATTAAAGTCAGCTACGCCATCATTATTTGTGTTCTTTCTTCAGAGTCTAGCACTAAACGTTTCTGTAATGCAATGAACGATTTCTAAAGCCGTTTGTATTGACTGAATTGGTTTTACCGCTATTTTTATAATAAATACCCAAAGCCATCGCCATTTTGCTTCAAGTACAAAGCAAATCTGAGAGTATTTTTAGATAAATATCTCTAAAGTGTGCAAGCGTGACTGGTTGTTTCTTGCATCATTCTTCATTCTTTTTTTTTCCGTTGTCTCTTCCACGGTTTCACAATGCATAATCGAAAACAACACTTTTAAATCCATAGTTGAATAGAGGAAATGACTCACAAAGTACACAAGGATTTTTAAAATTCTAAGAAATTTTAGTCCCGATAATTTGTTGAATTTGAATTTGTTTCGTAAATGCAAATATACTGCACATATTTTGAACCTTGGTAAAAAAAAAAAATTAAGTGACCAAAGTGTAAACAAGCAATATAAAAAAAATTTTTAAGTCAATTCCTACTTTGAATGGACGAATGGAAAGTATTTTATTAACGATTAATATATATATATATATATATGTGCGTGTGTGTGTGATGAATCCCCACCCCTTCAAGTGTCAGTTGAGGTAAAACCTACCAGAACTACTCAACCCGCCTCCCGCATAAGGACTTCGACTCCGGCAAACTTACGAAGAACCACGAGAACGAACGACGCACTGGGTCCTGATCGACGCTGAAAATAGAACTCGTTTTGTCATGGCTTGTAATACAGGTGGCTTTGCTAAATATTGAAATAAAATATAATATGATAAATGGCTGCACGCTGCATTTCTCCTGTAAATAAAAAAATATATATATATATATATATATATATATATATATATATATATATATATATAGGGCGAGAGAGTGAACTAATAGTCGGAATTGAAAAAAGAGCACGATTTGTCTGCATTGTTGTAACAATGCACCCTGTTTGGCTAGTTTGGCTGAAAAACAGGTTTTCGACGCCAACTTTTGTGTCTTTGTTTTAAAAGTTTCATTGTTACAACAATAGAGACGAATCTAAATTGGCGTCAAAAACCGGTAATTAAATTAATTAAACTTATTTAATGAATTAATATTTTAAAAAAAAACTGTATTAATATCAAGTGTCATCCACTACAAGTTTAAAAAATTTATTTGAATTTGATTGGATGAATAGAAATTATTTTATTAACGATTGAAAATTTCAACAAGATAAATAAATATATAGAGAGAGTAAGCTAATAGTAGGAATTGAAAAATCATTGATAATCAATTTATGCTGACTATATCGAGAAAAAAAATTATACAAACATATGTCGATGATAACTTTTTACACGAAATATTTCCTGATAACCTAGAGTACTAATATTGTTCAGAACACAAAAAAGAAAACACCAGAAACATAGTGTTTCGTGTCTCCCTTTCGCATACTTTTCTTCGTCAATTATGGATAGTTACGTGTATTTTTTCTATTTTTTCCGCCAATACTCGAACCAAAACGAAACGATCGAAGACAGCTATATATCCTGGTCTCTCTCTCTCTGTGTATGTGTGTTTTTGTGTGTTTGACTTATTCTCATAGAACAAGGTATTGAGGATTGTAATCAAATACCGCTTTTCTGGTAAACTATTACTGTAGGTGTTTTTCTTCAGAGTATATTATACGTCTTTCAATAAATTAAATCGCATTTATTTTTCCCTGCTTGAATTAAATACTGTATGTTGCGTCGCCCATCCAGTATAGTGGTTAGCGACGCTGATTGCGGTGCCGTAGGGCCTGCGTTTGAATCCCGGAGAAGACATGGATGTTTGTATATGTATAGTGTCTTTGCAGCATGGGATTACTTTAAATAGCCGTCGAACCGCAAGTCCTCTCGTGAGGTTGGTGGAAGGGGAAGAAAGGTGGTAGGCTCCTGGCCACCCCCAGGGTGTTGTCCCTAAAAATTTGGGTGGAACCGAGCCAAATCGTATTGTCACCTGTATGGTGCTCAAAACTAAGGCTAACGACAGGTGTATATATCTAGTCCTTAACCGCAATGAATTTTGAGGGCCTCGAACTGATATCTTCAGACAGGTGGCATTAGTAACAACAATAACAACTGCACATTGCTATCTAACGCAAATATCTGCTATCTACAGTGCCTCATGATTTAAAACCCTTGTCACTTGACGAGGCAGGTACCTGAACTGGTACTTTACTTTCCCTATTCACGTCAGTGGGAACACCGACGCCAATTAGACTGGATTTCGATTATGTTTACTTAAAGGGGTTAACCCATGTGACGACCTGTTTTTTAAGCATTTTTAGGGAATTTTTTGGCGACCAGTAAAAAGATAGAACATGAAGTTTTTTTTATCAATTATTTATATGTTTTTTAAAAGTATGTATATAAATGTTTAGCCAAAAATATCCAATAGAACGTGAATTATAGCACTCTGAACACACTCGCCTCGAATAAATGGACGCTCACTTCCTGTTCGATTCCGGCTGATTGGCTTATCTGAAATTAAAAAAAAATTAACGGCGTTTTATTCTATAAGCTTAAATGCACCAAATGAACTATACTCAATTGAAAATATCAAAAATGGGGGTTTTGGTAGACCTCTGAAGAAAAAGTTTCGAATTTCATTGGGATTTTTTGTTATAAATTGATTGAATATTAACGTCGCACTGCTCAGCTACACGAGGGCTTTTGGCGACAGACCACGTAATTTTGAACCATGGTCAAGTGACGTGGACGACACCTAAGCTGGCACCCCCTCTCCTAACTACCACAATAACGAGAGGACGTTTCAGCTCTTGACAGATTTAACGTGCATCGCTGCTCTACACGGCGGGTCTCTAGTGGTACTGGGCTCGAACTCGTGACAAGGCAAGCCACGATCCGATACCTATACCACTCTGCAACCGCGGCCACGGATTTTTTGTTATGTTTATGTTATAAAAAATAGAAATATTTTTAATTTTGGAATGACTATAGTTCATTTGGTGCGTATATTTGTGCTGAGTCTACCCTATAAATTTGAAGTTATTCGGGCAAACCGTTCTTGAGATATGATGGTGGAAAGTTTAAAAAACACAGTTTTGAGAAAAACGCATTTAAAGTTTCAAATCTGGTTAAGGCATCCGACTACGTTCGGAACTGTGATTTTGCAAAAGCGTGTAAATGGATAATATGTATGATATTTAGTGTCACTTAGATTAGACTACATGTATAAAATTGTTTTAAGGACATTATGAAAAAAAAATTTATTTAAATACAATATTTTGGCAAAAAATTAACTTAGAATAACATTTTTTCCAAATGTTCTCCTTTTGTAAAAAATGCTTCTATTGTATTAATATTTTGCCTGTATTCAGCTCAGACCTCTGTACAGAGGCTCAACTAGAATTTTTGAAGTGCATAACTTGGAAGTCAGTTTATCCATATTTTACCAAAACAGAAGAGAGAAATTTTAAGAAAATATGCCGATAAT
>BMAV01013268.1:12068-51998 GCA_019973955.1 Trichonephila inaurata madagascariensis
CTAGCATTGAATTTGACAGCTTTGTGTTGCTTGCGTTTTTTTAATAAAAATAGTAATCTGTCATATTTTAAATGAGGATATAATGTTAAAAATAAGTGTTAAGAAAAGAAAACATTCTCAATTTTAATACAGAATGGCCACACCTAAGCCACTAAGTATGTGATCGCAACATTTTGAAAACATTAGAAGTGTGTACAACAACACAGAAGTTAAAAACATTATAAGTACTAATGGTGCCTTATTTCTTTCAGGATGCCTCTTCTACCTCACTCGTTCCTACCCTTCAGCGCACTATGTCCAGAGACCACAAGCACCTTCATCAGCACAGGCAACCCTGAGCCTTTGACCCATCAAAGTGGCGGAAGACCAAGACCCCGCTACGGCACCCGACCCCTTTTTCCAGCACCATGCGTCCGGCACCATGACGCGACTGGACAAGATGCCGGACACCAAACCGGACATCTCTCTGGTGGGCCCCTCCACCGCGGCACCCCCTTTGCATGGAGGGATCCAACAGGTGCTTCGAAGGAGCCAGTCACGGTCCATCTCGTCCCTTCCCCCAGAGCCTTTCATGATCATGAAGAGCCGCACCCTCAACAAGCGCGTCTGCATCAATGTGGGAGGGGTGAAGCATGAGGTGCTCTGGAGGACTCTCGAAAGCCTGCCCCACACTCGACTCGGAAGGCTCAAAGACTGCAACACGCACGAAGCCATCATGGAACTCTGCGACGATTACAGGTACCAATCTGACTTTCATACTCTAAAACATTGAGGGGAAACATGGGCAACATTTCCTCAAAGTAAATGACCGTGGTAGCTTAGTGGTTATGATCACGAACTTGTGGCCTGAGTGTCGAAGGAAGATCCGTCGTGTAAGGATTGGCTGAAGGACGTTAACACTAGAATGTCCGGGATTTCGATTACCCTAATACGTCCGCCGGTGTCATTTTGACACCGTGATATAAAATATATAAAATAATCGCAATAACTAAATAACTGCTGGACTACTGTGCAGTAAGGTTTAGTTTTAAGACTTTTTAATATTTTTCCATGTAATTATACCATATATTATGATCCATTATATCATAAAAAACTGTAACAAAACAAATTACGAGGGCTGTTCAATAAGTAATAAAACTAAAATTATCAAAATCAGAATACCTTTAATCGTCATCATTTACATGGTTTTTTTTTTTTCAAAATAGCTTCCGTGGCACGTAATGCATTTATCCCAAAGTTCTGTCCACTTCTTAAAAAAATGTAAAAGTCCGTTTTGTGAGAGCTGTTTCAAAACCACCTACGCGCAGCCCTTACACATGCTTTGTTGCTTGAAAAATGGTTAATGGTTTCTTAAGTTGAGGAAACAGCCAGAAATCGCATGGAGAGAGATCAGGACTGTATGGAGGGTGTGGTAAAATCTCTACGTTGTTCTACTGTGAAACATACAGTACGCAACGAGCAATATGTGGTCGGGCACTGTCATGGTGCAATAGGAAGCCATTTCGAAGCAATGGACGTTTCCTTTTAACGTGCTGTACCATTCTTTGCAGGACATTCGTGTAGTACGAGTCGTTTATAGTAGTACCGGATCCAACAGCGTGTTGATACACAATTGCTTCATAATAAAAAAAATTATGGTCATAACTTTACAGCTGATTTCACAGTTTTTGCTTTCTTGAGAGTAGGTGAAGATGGATGTTTCCATTCACTGCTTTATTGTTTTATGGTTGGATCATAGTAATACAACCAAGCTTCGTCTACTGTGATAAAGCATTTTAAGATATTGTTGCCTTCTTGTTCCAGTCTTTAATCGTATCGTATCATATCAAAGGTCTCCGATGCTTTTTTGCAGATTTTTGCTTCCATTTCGAAAACTGGACACGTCTCGTAGGCGCCCACAAACACGCTTTAGTTCGATCACGTGATACTCAAGAATACGAATCTGTACACGCCATCTATGGGTAGCTTTTGTTAATACAGACAACAAACTTTTCTTATGCCACAGAAATTAACATTTCGATGAGTGGTTTAGCAGCAGTAAAATTAGTCTTATTACTTTTTGAACAGCCTACATATTTAAGGTATCCGACTACTTGCGACAACTTTTTTTTTAGAAAAAATGGAGATATGGGTATTTTTTTGTGTATGTGGGTTTTAGATTTATTTAGTACATTTTAAGAAAAATGTGCAAAAATTAAGAAGAGAAAAAGAAATTATTACTAAAATGAGAAAAATTGTTAAAAATTGAGAAAAAATTATATACATGGGGCCCATTCTGCACAAAAAGTTTATAAATTAATTTTCAATTTGGATGCGTTGCTTTGCTATGAATTTTTAAATGACTATAAGGATAAGAGATATTTTCATTTTTACAGAAACTAGAGTACTTTATCTTAGTTATTATATGAAATTGCTTAAAAAAATAGTGATAATATTCAGAAAAGGGACTGTAAATTTTGTAATAAAACAGTGATTGATAAATCGGAGGGTTAAAACACTCCTACTATATTATACAGAACATACACAAAAAATTTCAGTTAATAATTTCCAAAACTTTTCGAGCAAACGCTGTCCCTTTTGAGCATTTTAAAAAAAAGCGCACACATTTTGAGTAAAACGCATTTTGTTTAAAATATTGGCATCTGCTTTTACTAAAACACTTGTAGTTTTTGTTCTAGTGAATGAAAAATAATAAACTTTGTACTTTTATAAAATTAATAAGATGGCCTTTGAAATAAAATCATAAAAAAAAATTGTCAAATTTTGGCAAAATTCACAATTTTTGGGTAGTCGGATACATAAATCTCGAAAAATGGAATAAAACAATAATATTCATAAATATTAGTAAAATAAGCAAAATCATATAATTTTTGAGAGAAGGCGAGTTTTTTTATCCTTATTCATCGTTTTTATGCATAATGTTTTGTACATACATCATTTGCAATGAATACAGTGAAATTCAATTGTTCTTGCACATTTTCCGCGCACCATTTTCATACAAGAGACACAATTTTTTTAGTTGCATTTCTATTACGCTCTTTAATTTCTCACTTTTTGCGTCTTAGTGAATTTATGTGATTCCTTTAAATTCAGTATTCACCTGATTTTTCATATTTCTTGCACTTGCGTAATTTGAACGTAGAGATAAGCAAATGCTCTGTGACGAAACACTTAGACACAATGATTTTAGTATAACTGATTCATTTTCGCTATGAACCCAATAACCCAGCATTCAAGGTCAAATAAACGTGCGATATTACATCCGGGAATTTTTTTTACTAATGGTATCTACTTAGTGAACTGTCTTTTGCTGAACAACAGCTATTTATAATGATAAATTGCCTTGGTGTCGAACCGACAGTTAAAAAATCTCTCCTAATTAACCTCGAACCACAAAACTGTTTCTGTGTAATCATCATGGAAAATGATTAAAGGTCACGAAAAATTTTCTTAATACCTACGGAAATCAAGTAAGGAGAACAAATTAACCCTCCAAGCGGTCTGCACGAAAAATCCTGCCATTCTAGAGATGCTTTTATTGCCTTCAAGTAAGATTCTCAAAAGCGGTTGAGCTGTATTTTTAAAAATACGGCTCAACCGCTTTTGAGAATCTTACTTGAAGGCAAAAATATACGTGCGGTACATTTTTGAAGCATCTCTAGAATGGCAAGATTTTATGTGCAGGCCGCTTAGAGGGTTAAACAGCCTCCGGGGTGTCCAATGGACACCGATGGACGTTCTAGTGTTACATCTGTGTGGATTTGATGTCCTCGTGTTGGTGTGATGTAGTGTTATAGTTAGGAGAAGGGATAACTGCTCAGCTGTCGTCATCGTCACTTGACAATGGTTCAAAATTAAGAGGCCTGTCGCCAATAGTCCTAATGTTTCTTTATATTGCGACGTTCATAAATACAGATCCATCCACCACAGCCAACATTCCTCGTAATTTAAAACCAATATCCAGATAACACCCGAATTGCAATCTGCTGAGACGTGAACTTGGAGCCTCCACAGATTTAACTTATACCGACCACGCTACAATGTCTAGAATGAAAGACACAAATCGCTCGACTCGATTACAAGTTCGAGTGCGGCTGCCATGATTTTTAAATCTTTAATAGCTATGTTCCATTTTGTTTTTAAATTTTTTAGGGGTTATTGAAATCGGTTAAGATTTAAGAAAAATGAAAATAACTTTGATTGAACTTACACTTGTAAAATCACAAACTTATTTATAGCACTCCTTTTATCCTATAAATTTTATACCACGTACACAGAGTATTAACTATGCCTATCTATGCATATAAAGGATAAAAATGACTCATTCACTTATCACGATATCTCCGGAACTATTAGACCTACAGACTTGAAAGTTGGCAGGCATGTTCCATCAGGGTTTCGTGAAAATTGACCCCTCCCCAAGGGGCGTTGCGAAGTGTTAAGGAGCATTACAAGTAAATATTCCTTTTTTTGGAAATATTAGACCAACAGACTTGAAATTTGGCAGATATCTTTCTCTTGTTTAATAGAGATCTGTTCAGAACTGATTTTATGGAAATTAACTCCTGTGGGGGTACGGGAAGTTATTGGGGGTATAGATGGAAAAAAATCTCTTTTTCGAATTTCTAGACCTATGGTATTGAAATTTGGTAAATGCATGTGTCTTTTATTGAGTTGAAGTATGCTAAGAACGATTCTTATGAAAATCGAATCTCGAGGGGAGGGGGGCATGAGGCTTATTCATAAAAAGATTTCAGTTTTTGAACTATTGGACTTTAAAAATTTGGCGAGCATGTTTATTTTGTTGGATAGAAATTCACTAAAAATGGGTTTTGGAGGCATCTACTTAGGAGGAGAAGGTTACGGAAAAGAGATAACATTAGCCACCCATCCGGTATAGTGGCTATTGACGCTGACTGCTGTGCCGTAGGGCCTGAGTTCGAATCCCGGGAAAGGCATGGGAATTTCTAAATGTATAGCACCTTCACGGCGTGGAGATACTCTAAACGTCTAAGTTCTCTCGTGAGGTTGGTGGAAGGGGAAAAGAGGTGGAAGGCCCCTGACCACCCCCAGGGTGTTCTCCCTCAAAATTGGCGTGGAACCGTGCAAAATCGTACTGTCACCTGCATGATGCTCACAGTTAAAGCTAACGACAGGCGTAAGAATTTAGCCCTTAGCTGCAATGGATTTCGTGGACCTTGATCTAATGTTACTGTCGATCAGGTGTCATAAGTAACAACAACAACACAAAAGATAATTCTACTTCAATTTTAGAATCTCAAGTCCTTTTTTTACATCAAGGTTTGTGAGTTATAAGAATGTTTTTTTTTTCAATACAATCAAACGCTTAAGGCTAGGACTTTGATATCAATAATTTGAGTTTATATTCATACAACTTCATGAAATACCGATTTAAGCAGGCGGGTAACGGCTATATAGTATTTATTAGAAAGTGCATAAACTCTTTATAATTTAATAGAGATAACAAGAAAATTTGGATGTGTTTTCTTTTCTACAAATCATCAAAAAAAATGGGGTTTTTTTTTCATACTAAACAATAATTAAATTAAATGGTGCATTTATATAATCTAATTTTATATGAATGGATTAATATGTATTGCGTATTAGAAATTGCGTACAGAATTTTAAATGTTTTTCATGAAAATGAAGTGTACTTTTGTGAATTAACATGCAAACATTCAAATGAGTTGCTTTGAATCATATTCAGACGAACAGTGTAATATATTTAAGTGCCATCAGAGAGACTTAATAGGAAAATTTTAATTGGTTATATTTTTGTGAAATGCATTGTGACAGTAGCCTTTAAAGGGCTTCTAAAAATACGTTAAGGCTTACTAAATCAGATTCTATGGTTTTTGCTTTTTGAAAATTGTAATTTCTTAAAATTCTTTGCTATAAGAAGCATATAAAGTTTGCTTTTTTTTTCGTATGTAAGTTATAACTCCCCTTAAAATCTTCAGAACAACGTAGTTGCTAATTAACAGTTCACAAAATTCCAAGAAAGTTAGGGAATAAGTTGAATAAACACAGCCGTCGAATTAATTATTCTAAATAAAATGAAATGGAATATTTTATTTTTTTCACGTAATTCTTCTCAATTCATTTTTTTACGTGAAAAAAAAATTTGACAGAAAAACAAATGATAGAAGTTGAAAAAATATTGCTCCTTGAACAAAACTTTTAAATATTTGCACAAGAGAAAATCAGTAGACTATCACGTAGATCTAATACACCTCACATGTCACGTACTGTCTACATACACAAAAGAACCTCTTAAATCTGTGCATTCTTTTCAAAGCAAGTTTTGCTTGTATTTCCATGGATAAAATATATTTCAGAGACCAGCGGACCATATAAGAGAACTTCGATATATTTTAAGCATTTTAACATAAATTTAGATTCTACTTTTTAAAAACTTCTTGTCAACTCTGATGCAAGTTAAATAAATACGAAAAAAACGTTAATATTTTTGATTCGTACAAAACTACTCTTTTTAAACAGTGATTGTTTCTTAACGTAGATCAATAAACCTGTGGAAAAAGTAATTGGAAACAGTTATAACTCGCACTATTTGACAGCCTATTCTATGGCTCTTTACTCTTCATCTGGCCTCGAGGAGGTCTACATATATGAAAAAGAAACCACGTAATTGATTTAGATTCTAATATAAATCAAAATATGTAATATGTAAATATGAAATATGTCCTTTGAAATTATTTTTAATATATCTATCAACAATGGAAATTCTTTTTTTTTCGTGCTATTATCGTCTGCTCTGATTTAATAATTTTTATGTAATTCTAATTGTCCTGTTATTAATTTTTTTACTGATATTTAATCGTTTGGTAGTTTAAGTTTTGTTGTAAAAGTTGGCATCCTTTTTGCAATGAATCTGGATGTGAAAATTCTTCAGTTGATTGTTGGGACTCAATTTTTTTTTTTTTTTTAAACGTAGTAGAAAAAGCAAAACTGTTTTTACTGATTTGATTTAATTAGATCTTAAATTGTAAAGATTTTTTCAATATTCTTTCGTCCGAGTTTTAATTAAAAAGTTAGTTTATTTTGAATTGATTATTTGCCTCATATTTCGAACACTAAACTATGGAAACAATAACAAAAGCAACGCTAGGGCTGTTGGACTCTATAACCGAAAGAAAAAAAAAAGCGATTTGGTAGTATCGATAGCAAAACATGCTCTTAAGCAATGATTGTTTTGGGATTTGGCATGTTAAGACTTTTAAGCAAATGGAAGGAGACACTTATAAGGATTCAAAAATCTAGAGCTTACTTGAATCCGTCCAAGAAATTAGATTAGTACATTTGTACAGTTATTTCCTTTTCACATTCAATATTAAGCCTTTAATACAAAAACCGAAGCTTCATTTGTTTGTTTGTTTTTTCATTTTTAATGTCTTCAAATATGCTATGCGCATTCTTAGATAAATTCTTTTTTTGTATGCGCTGGGGTATTCAAGAAAAGAATCCATCCAACTCACATAATAAATTCCTTTTTATTTTAAAAAAAGGTTGTTTAATACGTTTCATTTGCCTTATGATATATTAACAGTTTATTTTTCTCTACAATAAAATGATTTTTTATATATTTTATTCATAGCAACACTCGTTTTGATATGTTTATATTACAAACGAGTATCTTTTCGCTCTTAGCTATGTAGTTTGTGAACAGCATTTCAAATCTTTTAACTCACATTTGTAAAAGAATACATAATCCGAGATATGTCTGCTAAGTATTGTTCCAAATACTTATGAACTTCTTAATTGACAGAAAAGTTTGCAGTCGAATGGTCCTGTTCGTGATTGGAGTTGTTGTAATCGAGTTGAGGGTTAGGGTCGTGATACCATTGAAGACCCGTCGCGCTGTGGGGTAGATGCTCGTAAAATTTGTGAAACTCAAAATCTTCACATTGTCATGACGTGGAAGTTTTAAAAGAGATGCCAAGTCGAGTATCGTCCTCACCACTTGACAATACAGTAATACCCCGAAATCACGTGATAGGTGGGATTGAGTGATAACTGCGTAAGTCGGGGTATGATATGTCGCATATACATACCTATAAATTATTTTTAGTTTTTGTAATATCATTTGAAATAAGCCACCCAGCTAGTATGGTGGTAATGACACTTGACTTGTAATCAAGTGGGCTCGGGTTCGAATCCCAAATAAGACCTAAATGTATCTTCGGGGGAAAAAAGTCGGATTTTCGCCTGTAATGGAATCCCGTCTCGAATGGCAAGCAACTCACCCTTCTGTTCTATGCTGGAATCATCGTTTTTGTAATATAAGTCTATATTCTTCTGTGTTTGTGTTGTATGTTTCTATTCATCTATCTCCCGTCTTTCATATGTATCCCAGGATGAAATGAACAACATTCGAAATAAACTTACGTTTTCTATTAATAATGACCCGTTAACCTTTGAGTTTGACACCCTTGATGTAGAAGGTTTCATAAAATCAAACAAGAAGTCTGTCAGCTCCATTATTTTTTTTCCCTGAAAGTTCCATCGCGTAGCAGGCTCATAATTTTTTTATTCCTTGTTTTGTTGAAAAAAATACGCTCTTCATTTCTAGATTTCAAAAATTTTCTAAAATGTTTAACCTATTTTTCAATTTAACGTAAGTTTTCTGTCAAATTACTAACTGTCATTCAATCTGATTGAACTGAGTTTGAAGAAGTTGAGTTTTTAATGACCTGGGCTTACTCATGCATTTCTATGAGTTGTTATTTGTAAACTCCTGATTCTGGGAATCCAGCAGTTCTTGAATGTCATCACACACACACTATCCCCTTCTGAATTTATTAACCTGGCAAGGTGGACAACTTCTTCAATCACATTACCAATTTTACAAGGCTCTGGGAATGATGCCAATTGACTTGTAATGATGAAAAAAAATCGCCGAAATTTGAAAATCGCGTTACTCCGAACTCGCGTAAGTCGGAGTATTACTGTAGTTCAAATTTACGAAATTTGTCTTCAAAAAGCTTCTGTTGCTTAAAGTGTAACAGTTATAAGAAATAATTGTCAACATAAAAAAAGTTAAGAATATGCTTGGCATCGAAAAGGTTTCGTTATCATCCGTAAAACTAGAAAGCTAAGATTTTTTTAAAACAAAATTTAGGTATTTTTTTATTATTATCTCACTAAGACTTACAAAAAAAAATTTAATCCATTTTAATAATAATAATTCTTAGTGATTAAGTTATCTGTTTTTATCTGTATCTGAACTAATTAGCCATTCTATGATATATATGTATTTAAAGAAATACCGCGTGAGAGACTGAAAAGTGTGGCTACACTCTTTCGAATTTTAATTACAAATAAAAATTCAATTAAAGATATCTTCACTTGGGTTTTTTGTGTTCCATAAGGAAACTATCGAATTTTTTTTGCAGTGATTTATTGCACCATTTCAATGTACACACTAATTGTTGCGCTCAACACATCGAGTCAATACGACATTTCTAGCCACGTTTTATGAAGCATTCCATGATGAACATTGTGAACGGACTCTGAAATTCGACTTTTCATTTCATCACTCTTATAAATTGGAGACTGTTAAACAATGTTTTTCGCATATCCTTCCAAGAAATCCAAAGTTGTTAAGTCTAGAGATCTAGATGGCCACGGTATTGGCTCTCTTCCTTCCATCCATCTCTCCCGGGGAACTTTTACTCGCTTCCAAACTCCAATGGGGTGGTACCCCATTCATGCTGTACACGTGTTGTAAATTTAAATTCGATATACCATGCTACAATTTGCTCTTGTTCTTGTGTTGAAGCCACTCTAAGAGGAGAAGGTTTCAAAACGTGGACGTTACCCCATTCTGTTTGCATTGCATTTCACAGGTATTTTAATCTTTTCTTTGTGTAACAGATTAAGAACCGTAAGTGAAAATCTTTGTTTATTTTGAATTCATTTTCGAAAATGTTGCCATACTTTTCGGAACCTTATACTTTTGTTAAAAGTGATTTTATTTTTTAGTCTATTTTTCCCTCTCTACTGTATAAAAAATACTGCAAATCAGATTGGGGGATTTTGACGCTTTGACATGTCTTCCTCGTAAATAGAAACCCAGGTGTAGGAAGGAGTAACGAGGTTATGTGGGAATATATTCACAAATTTTGATGCGTTACACGTTTCCAAAAACTTATTGGATAATTTTATTTGATATCATGTACGTGAAACATATGAACAAGAATCTCTTAATGCAGATGTGGAACCGCGGCCTTCTCCTCCTTTTGCTCTCAGTTTCCTTGTTTTGCATTTGTATCAACAATTTATTTTTCATGAAATGCCTTTATTTCACATTGGGGATTGGAATAAGAAAATTTTATAGCAATTAAAAAAAATTTTTTTGAGCAATATTCCCCAACCCCCCCCCTTATTAATTGGTGTAACCTACTTCGCAATTTCGAAAAATTAAATAAAAGTAAATTAGACAAAAAAAAATAATTGGAATCCTAAATCTTGAATTCATTTGAAAGGGTACAACCAATCTCTTAATTGGAGAGCATCCTATACGCAAATAAAAAAAATTTAGTATTTTAAAATTTTAAGTTAAAAATACTCTTAATTTTTCAACGTGTTTTTCTCAAAAGTTTACTTATAGAATTATTTTATATATTACGCAGTTTTTATTTATTTATTTTTTTTAAAAAAAAAAAGATCTTTGGATATATTGTATATAGTAAGGTTGGCTTCGAAAACTTTCAGATTCTTTAATATTTTAAACAGATACGAATGCTTGAGTTAAGCTAGCAGTTTTAAAAAATCCTAGTCTGTATTCTAATGATAAATATATTTTCAGAAATTTCTCTTCTTGTTTGTCAAGGGTAATGCAAATTATAGAATATGATAGATTGGTTATATAAAAAATGGTTTAAATCCAGAAATTAAAGATGCAACTCCATCGAACATTTCTGAGTTGAATAATGATAACTATTGTTTATCAGGGCATCGTATGGAAGTGTACATGTTTAGATCTCGTAATGGTTTCTTGATGATAGCTCAAAAATGAGATCATCCCTAATGTTTTTAAGTGTAGTTTTGAAGGAATATTCATACTTGCTTCGGTAGTACATATACTAAAATTGGAACGATACAGAAGATTAGAACGGCCCCTGCGCAAAGATTACTCGTAGTCATCCTGTGATGTGTGCCATTCGGTATCATTCTGTGGTGTGTAATATACACTACAAGTCGACTGTATAGCAAAGTTTTGTTATAGAATTTTACTGGATACCAAACTATTTAGGTATCATAGGCAATGAGCTAATGGACAAGCGCAGCTCGGTCGGCTATAATTCCGTCGCAACTAGCAGTTCCGTTTTCGGACATGAAGCGTTTCATCCTGTATCATATTGCAACAGCCTAGCAGGAATCATGGAGTACAAACTGTACGTCATCCATCCGGTGTAGTGGTTAATAATGCTGACTGTTGTGCCGTTGGGTCTGGGTTCGAATCCCGGAGAAGGTATGAATGTTTGTAAATGTCTGGTGTCTTCATGGCATGGGGGAGGAGGGTTACCTAAATACACATCAAGCCACAAATCCTCTCGTAAGGTTGGTGGAAGGAGAAAAGTGGTGGGAGGTCCCTGACCACCTCCAGGGTCTTCTCTCACAAAATTGGGGAGGGGACTTAGCCAAATCATATTGTCATCAGTATAGTGCTCAAAGCTACGGCTAGCAACAGGTTTACATCTAGCCCTTAGTCTCGATGAATCTCGTAGGCCTCGATCTGACAATGTCAGACAGGTAACATTAGTAACAAAAACAACAAATTTTACTCTGTGAAACCTGTCATTTGAGCATGACCTGTGATGTGAAGGCGAAGAACCAATGTTAAACTGACTCGTGCCTTCGCATTAGGTACTCGTTTTACACACCGGAATTTTTTTGGGTGTGAGAATGTTCCTGAATGCCTTTCATGCTAGGTCCCTTTCTCTGATCATCACATTTGCTAGATTGTTCTGCTTTCAACCAACATCGCATCACTTTTTTTTTTGCATTCATCTGTTTCATCCTTATTTGGCTTGGTATGAAAACCTTAACCACACAAAGTCTGCTTTGCTTTTATCTTTAAAAATGAATTTTTATATTTAATTTAAGTTTTTGCCTATTAGTTTTAAAATTCTGTTTTAATCACAATGTCGTATTTTTTTTTTTAATATTTTAACAAATATTTGGTGCAGTTTAGCCAAAATTAGCTTTTGCCCCACTCAATTCCACACTCTCTCCCTGACGAAATATTCAATAAAAAAAATAAAACAAACTGAAATTCCAATAAAAAAAAGTAATTTTAAAACTATTTTGAATTTTCTTTCAGCCTGATGGAGAACGAGTACTTCTTCGACCGGCATCCTCGTTCGTTCAGTGCTGTGCTCAACTTCTATCGTACCGGAAAGCTCCACCTGGTGGAAGAAATGTGTGTGCTGGCATTCAGCGATGACCTCGAGTACTGGGGCATCGACGAGCTCTACCTGGAGTCCTGTTGCCAGCACAAATACCATCAAAAGAAGGAGCACGTGCACGAGGAGATGCGGAAGGAGGCGGAGTCCTTGCGGCAGAGGGAGGAGGATGAGTTCGATCACCACAGGTGCTCGCAGTACCAAAAGTTTCTTTGGGACTTGCTGGAAAAGCCCAATTCGTCGCTGGCGGCGAGGGTATCGTTCTTCTCTTCTTACCTTTTTAAAGAAAGAAATAGAATACATTAGATTTTTTTCTTCTAATATTGTGGTGTTGATCGAGAGTTTTAGCATATCGCCATTACTCCAGATAATAATAAAACGAAATAATATATCCCTCGATTGTATGCAATGCTTGTATCGTAAGTCACGGGATTTTCAAACTATTATTTTCTTAGGCACTGAGAAGTCCTTGTTTATGAAGGAGCAGATGTTACTAATGCAGTTGTACAGAGAGAGAGAGGTGTACAAAACAAAATTCACACACACACACAAAACAACAATTTGTTTGAAGTCCAAAGTAAAGTTTATTCGCTCAGGAGTGGTTGACTTTGCTGCTAACGAAAAACGACAACAAACGTACTGCACTTTTTGGGTCTTTTTCAAAAACCCTTTTGGCAGATTGGCGCTCTTAGAAAAGGAGCGAGCCAAAAGAAGTTAATTTCTATTTTAATAGCAGTGGTTCCTTTGAAAGCACAACTGTTGTTAAAAAGTTTACTTAATTCTCAAACTTATCAACAATTCTCAATTAAAAAATTCTCCAATTTTGATTCATAATTTCTTAAATCTTGTTTGAAAATAGTGCCTACTCTGAAAAATTGTCTTTACCTTGGTACATAAAATTTGTAGCATTTTGAAACCAATGCAAATGATTAAACCATATTCGAAATTAATACTTTGAAATATTCAGCTTGTTTATTCAATACGTAACATTAAGCGAGCTCTTGTATTTTAGGCACGCAGTATATATTCTTAACTGCACAGCGATACGATATGCTTAAACTCTGAATCATTTAAAATTTCATGAATTCATATAGATTTTATAGTAAGTAATAAATGTAAACTATTTGCATGTATATTAAAAAAAACCAGGAATTTTAGAATCATGTTTTTATTCCTTCCAATTATTTTTTTTTATAAATAATAAATTTTTTTAGTCATGGAAAACTCAAACGTTCCGTACCGTTATCCGAAATGATCCTTAACGATGTTGCCTGTTATTTTATTTTCGTACATCTATTGGTTGGGTCATGGAATTCATTGCAAAATTTAAATCTTTTATTTTTAAGATTATTTCTTTAAAAATAGATAAGTTCAAATAAGTTCAAGATCTTCAATATGGTGATTATAGACTAAAATGCGCATGCTTTAACAGAGATTTTAGAACAATAAAATACAAATTTGTGTTCTATAATCGAATGAAATGACAAGAAAATTCATCTATAAACATTAGTTCGAATGCAATTAAGTTTCACACACACATAAGTGTTGTTTTCACAATAATATTTACATTAATTAAACAGAAAGCCGACAATATAGTCATTCTTCCGGTGTCGAATTTCCCCTCTTGCATTAATTTTAAAATTCAAAACGATTGTACAATAATACTGCCACTCCGTGAAGAAGAATCTTAGGAGTTTATTATCGTTTCTTCGATTCGTAGATTGCGATTTTCACTATGCCAAATGTTTATTTAAAATTCTTAGCTCCAAAATAATTCCATTTTATTTCATCTATATTTTAAAGAGTCCTTATACTAATGTTTTCGATAAGTAATACTTTGTTAGTTACTCTAATTCAAGAAATTTAAATTTTCAATTCCTAAATATAGAATTATATTAAAGTAAAATGTATAGAATGACAAAAAAATTTTAAATTTCAAAATGGCCATTCAAGTTAGAATATCAAATAAATAAATAAATAAATACTCTGAGAACGAAACATTCGTCATGAATTTCAAGTTAAATTATTTGTTAAGTATCGGAAACAGTTCGAATTCAAAAACTCGTAGAGTTTCGAAAAATTTGCAATTCAAATGGCTTAGATCAAAAATCAATTCGCTTCGAAATAAATCTGAATCGATTTGGCGAGTTTCCAGTTGCAACTTTCGAATTCGTTCGAAAGTAACTAAATATATAAAAACTATTCAAATATATAAATAAATGCTACATGAAACTTTATATTAGCATTGAATTTTTCACAATAACTACTTAAGTATTATTACTAGATATATATATAACAAAAAAGGGTATTATTTCAGTTACAACCACAAAATTATTTCTGAAAACTCTCAATCGAATATTTTTAACGCGGCAAATACAAAAACCTTTTATCTGTTTCATTCTTTGAATTTATTGAATATATATTCCTTGAGATTTATTTTAAGTTTTGAATTTCTTGGTAGGATTACAAAATTTTTTCAATCACCTTTTTAATACAGCTATCCGCATATCGTAATTCATTTTCAGAATTCGATATTTTTTGTAATTCTTTTTCTCCTCAGAACATTAGAGTTGTATCATTGTTCGATCAATGTCCATATCGATGAAGTTCATATGGTTGCAGACTCTCAAAAATACGCAACACTAGTATACTTGAAACGATATAAATTATATTTATTCTTTAGAAATAGAATAAAACTGTTGTAGGGAATAAAATAATAAAGCATGAATGCAAGGGGGAAAAATCAAATTAATTTCCTAAATTAGAATTTTTTCATATTCCATTCATTTTGATGATGATTAAAAAAATATTTGTACTAGGAATTTAATTCAATACATTTAAAAAGCAACAGATATGTTCAATTAAATTAATTTTATCTTTATGAATTTTCCAGTTAAAAGGTTTTCTATTCCTTTTCTATCCTTTTTTTTCCCCGACTTTTTTGAAACTCATCCACGGTGGGAAATAAATAACAATCTTATTCTTTCTATTCTCGAAACAGACGTTTTACATTTTAAGTTTACTTTGACAGCCGCAGCGTATTTAAGGCATTTGTCTCTTAAATTCCTGGAACGAAGCTCTTCTTGTTGCTTCTTCAACTGAGCATGCGCGGATAAAAGTTAAGCCGGAGATGTTCTGGATTCGTCCCTAGCTGTACTTAACTATCTACGTGGGTGACCCCGACAGCAACAACAAAAGGCTCTTTCAAAAGCCCTTTAATAAACACGTGACATATTTTTGTTTTTAAAGTTTATGAAAAAATAGAAGGGTTAAATATGTGAAACAAATCACTTTCAATTCGTTTTAAAATTTGAGAGGACCAGTGTATTGTGTCGCCCTTTATTTTTTTAATTTTATATATTTTCATCTCAAAATAATTTTCAGCTCATTTGTTTCTTTTTTAAAAAATTTTTTTTGCACTATAGTCTCACTATTTATCTTAATTACTTTTTAATTACAAATTTAAAAATCAAACAAATATTTACATGAAAACATAAGGGATGATAATTGCCTCAGAATACCTTAAATTTTGCATTTTGTTTCCTACAAGTTTTGATCCACTCACACACGTGATTTTAATTATCATGGAAACACACACATGGATAAATAATGTTTTTGTGGCATTCCCTCGTGTTGGTTGAGGTAAAGATCGTCCTCATTATTAAGATTCCCGGAGAATTCTAACGCAGCATGGTCGTAAAAGCCATTGAATCAAACTCGAAATGATTAAAAGCAAATTATTTCAGTAATATACTTTTATTGACAGCTAGAGAAATTATTACACGTTTTGCAGACAAGACAAAGTAAAAGGTAAGAATTAATTTTGCATTTATCTGAACCAAATGCAACCCTTCGGATGTGCCAATTCAAAAACTTCTGAATTTCTTGAATTGTAAAAGTGGATACGACAATAGGAACTTGGCACGAATCAATGTGGCAATATTATCCACAAAAGTATCTACAATTGTCTCTATTTCTCTCTATGATATGAGACTATTTATTTTCTATTCGGTAGTAACTTTCTCTTATATTGAACGTTGTTCTAGCAAGGAGTTTCAGGGGTGTTAATTTTGTCTCGAGGGGTAAAAATATAAACAATTTTCAAACAGGTATAATTCTTTTGAATTTTAATTAAATAATTCGAATCTTTTACACATTATTTACAAAAGATTAAGACTTCAAAAAAGTACAAAACCTTTGAAATATAATCATAATTTTAAAAATTATAAGCGTACGAAAATAAGAAATAATTCTGTGACTAAGTAATTTTTGCGTTGCGCACGCTATTTTCTAAAATAGTAGTCTCTGATATATAAAACTTTAAAGAACTATAAAATGTATCATACTCTTTAATCCCTCTTTAATTTAAGAATAATATATCTTTTGTATTTCAAAATATTCGAAAAATATTGAGATTCTTTAAAAAAATTTGAAAATGTAATTTTTTTAACTTTTAAAAAAAATATAATTTGCAATTCTATTTATAGAAAAATACTACAGTGTAATAAGGCGGGATACATTAGACTTTATAAATCAACTTATACCTAGTAATTAAAGCTACTATTTTAGAAAATAGCATGCGCAACGTAAAAATTAATTAATATTTCTTATACAGAAATGTTTCTTATTTTCGTATGCTTATAATTTTTTAAATTATGATTATATTTTAAACATTTTACACTTTTCTGAAGCACCATTCCTTTATAAATAATGTGTAAGAGATTCGAATTATTTAATTTAAATTTAAAAGAATTAGACCTGTTTGAAAATTGTTTATATTTTAAGCCCTCTAGGGAAATTTAACACCCCTGAGACCCCTTTTAAAATTGCCATTGAGATGGACGAAAGAAAGCTCGAGTGAGAGAGACTATACTTCGCAGATATATTACTTACTACTACACTTATTGTTACGTCTTTTCTATTTTCATTTCTTTTATGTGTTTAAATTCATAGTTTACTCATTAGAAAAAAATATGACTCATCCTGAATTTAACACATTTGAAATAATTCTGACTAATCATTTATAGCAAATCAGAAATAGACTTAATAGTTATTGAATAACCGTTGTAACGTATGGGTTTTAATTTCAATAAAACATAGAGAACTGTTGGCAATTGACTTCCTCGGTTTAAGGGACACAGTACGATTCAATTAACAAAAATCGGTCAAAAAATCAAATCTAATTTTTTTAGTCTAAATTGTTCTTTATTTACTTTTCTACAAACTAACAAAATTTGAAAGCTCTAAGTTTAAAGAGCGCAGAGTTATGATAACTTTTACGTTTGTTTTTATTCACATTTCACACAATGGCAAATCAAAACTTTTTAAACTGATTTATCTCAGAAGGATAAAATAACTAGTTTGTCTTCATTTAAAATGCTAAGTCTTTTTTTCTATTGTGCTTAATACTTGGAAATTTCTTTCACTTGTTGCTAATAATACATGGAATAAAAGTTGGTTTTTCAATATCAAATCAATACTTATTTTTTTAAAAATAATTGAATTTAGAATTTACACATTTTTAAGGAATTTTCAATAAGCATTTATAAAAAGAACATTGTACGAATATCGATCATGTTGTCACAAAACCCATACCAATTTTTGCTATACATAGTTTAACGTACTTGTAAATCAAATTTCATATATGTACGTCAATTTTTGTAGGAGGAGTAGTATTTTAAAATCACTTCAAAAGTTTGAAGTTTTTCGCTTAAGAAATTAAATGGCTAGCTTTTTACGAAATCTTGAGCACAAAATCTGTTTTACATCATATATACACATAGGAAGTAACCAAAAAAGTTATGAAATTCATTAAATTAAAAAAAAAAATTGTGTAAATCGTACCATGTCCCCTTAAACTATTATAATATGACAAATGCTGCTCCTTGCTCTATCTTCTTCATAAGTTTCTCAACTTTCTACACTTTAGTAAATGCTAATGTAACAAACTTTTAATTCCAAGAAAAGGACTGATTTTGAATTTATATTTTTCAATGACGAGCCAAAAAAAGAGTAGTTTTATTTTTTATTTAGAGTGTATAATGCTTTTATATTGTAGTTATGTATTAATTTTTTAAAAATCATGAACTAAAATTCCAACTTTTTGGTAGAATTTTTTGACAGGTATGAGGTGAGTAATCATAAGTAAAAATACGTGTGTTAAATCATCTTGCATTATTTTTATATATTTATGCACTGATCCTTCAAGTTTAAATATTAAAAATAAATTAATATTTTGATGACTGTATAAAAGTTTAAGTTATACTCTGAAAAGTTTACTGTAATACTGTATGGCTCAGTAGAGCAAGCAATGTATCTTATAAATAAGGAGGTTTTGTCTTCGTGCCATGTATCAAGTTTAAGAATAATTGTCTTCCATTTGGATTCATTGAAATGGAAGCCTTAAATTGAGAATAAATATGGCAAAGCAATTCGTTGTTTTCTCCATTAACATGTTTTTACATGTGATTTATCTCCTTGTAAAAAGTTGCCAGTTCAAATTTCCCTTCATTATTTTTTAAATAACAATATGAGTGATTAAATAAGTCATTAGAAAACTTAGAACCGTTTTTCAATTCTGAATGCCATTCATATAATTGTTTCAGACGGTGTAAATATCCCCGTTAAGTTATTCACTTACCGACTCCTTGCTTCCAAATCCTTTTTTTAAGCTAATGCGAAATTTATTTATTTATTGCCGTAACCTCTTAACTGTAACTTTATCTACCCAACTTATGTCTCGAAATCTAAACGACAAACAGCTGTTCTTATTTTTTTGAAAGAAATTTTCCCTTGCTCCCTGTCTTGGTTCGTTGGTTGCTTTCATTTCATCCTGGTGCCGGGACAAGACAGAAGAGTCAACAGACAACAAATGAAGTGCCTTTCTGCTTCTTTTTAAACTTTCTTTTCCAAACCATAAAAATAGTGTGTTCCGGATGTGTAAGAACAGACTGCACTTTCCAACTTACTGTTTTTCTACACGGGCCAAGAAGCTTTTAACTCAAAACTTTAAAGTCAATTGAATCTGAAAATAATTCAAAATGTGTTTCATCTTTGTAATTTTAGTAAAAATTTAAAGTTGCTCTAAGAAGTCGATGAGGGTAGTAACAAAAACAAAAAGAACGATACCGGTTTTTTCTACTTGTTCTACTTAAACATAATAAACAAATAAATAAAAACTGCAAATGATGAATTCGTAATAAATAAAAATACGAATGAGATGAGCGAAAATTTCAAAATTTGTACTCTACGATTTAAAACGATTGCAAATTACAAAAACTCTATTAAATTTTCTAATCCAAAAAAAATTTTTTGTGTGGGAACAGAAAATTTAATAATTTTTTTAATGAGACAAGTAGATTTTTTTTCCTGTAGTTGTGCTCTAAGAGTTTAGAGTTCATAAGCAAAGTTGTATTAAGAAATAATTCAAGTTCTTTTTTTTTAGACTATAAAGTACTGGAAAAAACGAGATTAAAAAAACTGGACACAACAATTTTCGAAGTTTCGATTTATCTAAATTACAATAAATAAGGCTGATAGAGGCAAACTGAAAAGTCGACCTAAAGCATTTTAATGAAAAATATTCCTCAAATTATTATTTTTTTCATAAAAAATTACATGGAACTGCTTATTTTGTATAAAATTTAAAAATCCGAATTTCATTATGGGTACTTAAAATATTTACACTTCTAACCATTAAAATTGCAACACCAGAAAGAAAAACAATGATTTTACTTGTTGTACACATACAGCATGGTAGGAAGAAAACAGGGTTAAATTTGTTGGCAATTTGGGGGTATACAGGATCCAAAATTAGTACGCCCATCTTCTGCGTGTGGTAGGTGAAATGGTTCTAACCCGGTTAAGCATCCAGTCGAATTGGGCTTGGATGACAGATACAGGCAAGTCACTCGACGTTGCTTCAAGTCTATTTCACACCTCATGAATCATAGTCAAAGGAAACGATGGTCCGTGATGTGACTGTAAGATCCCGCAACGTGTTTTTCATCTCGACCGTTTGTGGTGAGACCCTCTTGAAACAATGTATTTCATATTCACATGACAGTAGTTTGATTCCGACCAATGCGAGCAGCAATACCGTGAAACGATAAACCGCATTCTCGATAGGCCGAGATCCTGCCGCTAATGAGTTCCTACAGATGCTGATAGACATTTTTCTTATAGGAGGTATAACATGGTCTTCTCACAACCAACCAACGTATAAATTCGATTTCCGAATGAGATATGCGTTGCATAACTTTCCCTTTATACAGAGTTTGAGATGTCGTGTCTTCCTCTATATTGTCGTTCAATTGCACTTGAATACTAATCACTTGCATGTACCAGCATTTCCTACCTGTTATGCAAATTTAACATTTGTACCATTCCTCCTTCATGGAATATTATATAAATCTATTGAACGGAGTGTGTGTTGTGTATAAATTTATAAACCTATTGAATTTGAATTGTATTTAAATATAAATTTACTAGTGTGTGTGTGAAAATTCAAAAGAATATTCCATATAATGAATAAATATTTTGTTGAATTGTGTATTTTTCATTCTGGTCCAATGCCTTTTGCCATCGTTCTGGCAATAGCATGATTCCACGATCATAAAATTTTTGTTCTTTGCTGGCAAAAAACTTATCCAGGTGGTTTTTGATCTCCTCATTTGAAGAAAAAATTTTACCGTCTAAAATATTAGGTAGAGAGCAGAACAAATAATTATCAGAAGGTGACAGATTGAGAGAATATGGTAGGTATGTCAGTATATCCCATTCAAGCTGTAAAATCTGGCGAGTTACCTAAATCGTATAAGGTCTCGCATTATCTTGACGGAACACTACACCTATCCTGTTAATCAATTCTGGCCTTTTTTTTTCTTTTTTAGAATCATTTAGCTTATCCAATTGATCACAGGACATATTAGAATTAACCATTGTGTTATCTGGTAAAAGCTAAAAAAATCGATTCCTTTGAAATCCCATCAAACAGCCTCCCACCATCACCTTTTTCGATGTATATTGGCTTTCGAAATGCTTAAGCAGGTTCATCTATTTTTTTTTTTTTTTTTTACTCCACGATCTCTTGCGTTTGACATTGTTATGGACAACCGATTTTTTGTCTCCAGTGATGATGCGATTCAAAAATGGACCATTTCCTTGACGTTTGAGAAAAAAAATTACAGGCATCAACGCGACAACACAAATTTCTTTCTGTGAGAACATGAGGAAATCATACGTCAAGCTTTGAGGTTAAACTTAGGCCTTTCAAGTGGTCATGAATAGTTGGAATTCGATAAATTTAACCTCTCAGTGATCTCACAAGTTGTTATTCTCCGGTTTGCATCAGTTAATACCTTTATTGTGTCTTTAACAGCTTCAACTGGTCATCGAGGATGTCGTACATCTTCAACATCAAAATTACCGGGTCGAAATTTTGTGAACCAAGTTTCGTACTCACGTATTGTTAATACATCTTTTCCATACACATTGTCCAATTTTTTTTCTTGCGTGAACAGCATTTTTACCTCTTCAATAGTAAAAAAGAAAAATATGCTGAAAATTCTGCTTTTCACCCTCTATATTTGAAAGGGCATTTGGAAGGGCAAGAATCAATTGAACTTTTTCACAAGCAAGCCTTACTGTATCAGCTCTCAAAACATATAACGATTATGCGGCATAAGTGTGAAGTTGGGTGTGGAAAAACGCAATTAAATTCTCTATCGGGAAAAAACGAAATTACTTTCCAAACAACCCAATATTTTGTTACACGTATTTTAAACAAAATATCCAGCTTATATTATTTTCAATTATAAGAGTTAATACTGTAAATTTTCCCCTACCCTCAGCTTTAGTGTCGCATTGTAAAAAATAAAGCATAAATTTTATTCTACGGAAGTCGCGACTGTGGAATACCAATTTTAAATAAAGGTAAATAATTGAAATATTGCTTAATATGCAACAATTCGTAGAAAACTAATAACTTTGCTCTTTAAAAAACATAATTTTCTATTGAAAATTGATTACTTTGAAAATATCTTGTTAAATACTGAGTAGATTGATATAATATAGATACAATGGAATGAAACAAACTTCTGTTCTATGTTAGAAAGGCTTCTACAAAAGGGTTTTTGTAGCGAGAGAATTAAAATTTGAACACACTACATAAATTTGAAAGAGATTTGTTAATACTACAACATTGACTTATCTTATTTTTATTGCCTAAAATTCCATCTTCGTTTTATGATCATAAATAATCATTTGTTTTCGAATGGATTAGACTTTCAGTATAAAAGTTAAGCAATACTAACCAATAATTGAGTTTAGTATAACTGATCACACATTGAACTTCATTTCTTATTAAGGAAAAATAAAGAAATACGGGTTGACTAAATTTATTGTATTGCAAAATATTCTCTCCCTTTCTTCCTGATTAACAGTTGATAGCATTAATATATTTTGACTTTTACGAAATGTGCATCAAGTTTCGAGTAAAATCTTCTCTATCACGAACATTATAAATCAATAATCAAACAATCAATTTAAAATATATATATAATTTTGCTCGTTTGTAGAGCATCACATTTACCATAGTAATTTATTTTGTTGTTTACAAGAATATCTTCTCTAATTCGATCGAGTTTTCGAAGAATTACCAGATGCACCTCCCCTAAAAAACTATTTTAGTAATATAGACTTCCTCAACAGCTGTTTTCGATCTTAATTTTTGCTTCAATACATAATCAATTGTATTGGAGAGGGGAAAAAACGTTCTCTGCAACTCACTAATTTTACTCTCGTTCTATGTAATTTGCTTCCAATAGAAAACCGATGTAAAAAACGGCTGTTGTTTCTACACAAAACATATTTCCATGGTAATAGAATATTTCATCTGTAGTTTATGCTAATTCATTTTGTTGCGAAGAGTTTTTTGTGGCTGTTTACACGCACAAACCATTGACAACCAACTAAGGTTTTAAAAAAAACTATATTGATGGGAAAAAAAACATTTTTCGATCATGTTGTTTTTGTTTCAGTTCGCTAGAAAACAGCAAATGTGTTTCTATGCAACATGATTTGTTGTAATTGGACTGTCATTACCCAAAACCATGCTTGCTTATTTTTCGAACTTTCCAACACTTAGATACGGATACAAATTTTTAAAAAGCTACATCAACCTTAATAATATACCTGATTACATGTTTATTTTATGTGGAATGTGCAAACAAAAACCTTGGTTTCTTATGATACAATGGGTTAAATTGCTTAGACTTCTTGATGATAAATTTATTTAGCTCTATTGTAGGCTATATCCCAAACGCGTTTTGTAGTATAAATTTATTTTCTCTTCGGTTTATCCTTAAACCTGATTTGGAAAATATGCCACGCAATATTGTTTTGAAATACAGTCGGACCTCTATATTACGTAGTCGCTAAATCCAGAAAAAAAATTCGTTACATGGAAAATTCGTTATATAGAGAGGTCCTTCTTTCAATTTTCTTTATAAACCCCATAAAAAAAATTTAAATTCATAAACACTATATTTTAAAAAAAAATTTATTCATACCTTTTTGTAAATTAATAATATTTATTCTATATATTTTATCTATCAAAAAGAAAGAAAAACTGCAAGGAAAGTTTCTTGACGCCTTTATCCACTTCATGAAGAATTTTTTTATCTTTGATGCTCAAGCACTTACGTTTTGACATTTTCGAGCTACAAGAAACGAAATTACCAGTATGACTGATCAACGCCACAAATGAACGGAGACTCGTTCAAAGACATGGGGACACGAAGCAACTTCACTGAAAGTGAAAGGGCATATCTCTCGAAGATGTTTCCAGTGAATTGGACAATGAAGGTTAAAGGTTACACTTTCTTGGATGAAACGTCCAGAATTCTACAGCTCTCGGTGAGCTAGGTCCCTAATAAAACCAATTCAAGATTTATGTCCACCATAAAATGAATTAAAAGAATGAATAACTTGAAATGTCCAGAAATAATTTAAAAAAGGGAGAAAAAAATTGAGTCAGAAGAGAAAAAGTTCGTTATATAGAAAATGCACTTCGCTATTGGGAGGTTGTTTTACGAAGAAAATCGTGAAATGCTCTTAGTCCCAGGAAAAAGTTCGCTATATAGAAAAATTCACAATATAGAGGTTCGTAATATGGAAGTTTGACTGTATATTGATCGGTGGATTATTAAATACTGAAGTGTTGCATCTGACCGTAATTTTTGTTTTATACGGTAAGTTGCCTTTGAATCAGAAAGTATGTTTATTTTATAGCTGAAAACTAATGTTCTTATGATAAAATACTGGATATAAATAATGCATTCCTTAAGAGGCAGCGCTTCTCAAACTTTCAATATTAGCTGCCCAATATTCAATCTGTCTCCATCGCCACCTCACACCCCATACAATAAAAATGCACTGAATTCAAAGATACAATACGGCTAAAGCTACAATACGACTTTAACCACTTAAATGTCACCGGCGTATATAAACGTACCTCTCAGTTAACGCACTGATTGCCTCGGTCGTATATGTACGTCTTTCCGAAGTACGATCTTTTCTGTGCACTGCTATCCATAAGATGATTCCGAAAGCTTTGGAATGCAATAAAAGGATCGTTACAGAGTTTGCGAAGGATTTATTTACTTCAGAAAAAATGTGTTTATTTTTTTTCCTCCCCCCCTCCCCAATACATCGCCTACGCGTGCCTACGTGGAAGACGGTGAAATTGGACAGCAAATCGCGTAACTTTAAATCGACAGTTAAGAGGGATTAATTATAAACTGTAAAAAATATCAAGAAAAATTTTGAATATAATTTTACACATGACAAGGCCATGGGGTCTCTGGTAATTATTAAATTTATTGTTAGCTTAGTATTGTTAAATTAATTGTAAAATACATTATGTAGTATTGACACATTTACAAGAGTATTATGTCAGTGTATATGAACATTTTACTTTTTGTTATGTGAGAGTGTATTTTGTTTGTTTACTTTCAGTAAATTAATAATTTTTTTAAATAATCAATTTTCCACTTTTCAATATGCTCGAGCCCCCCTCGGGCAGTTATCACGCCCCCCCCCCTTTAAGGGGGCATGCCCTACAATTTGAGAAACACTCTGCCTTAAGGAAATTATAAGTTAGAACATATACAAAACACACACACAACCCGCAAATAAGCCTTCGGTGATTGTTTTCCTCTGATAATTCATACACAAAATAGGCGGCCTAATAGGCCCATTTCAAAACCTCTTCTTAAATTTTACGATACACATAAATATGATCGAGTCTTTTACGCGAGGAAATTTTAAAATAATACATTTCATTCAACCGTTTAATATAAAAATGCTCAAATTTTGGTGGAAAGACGCTATTCAAGAACAAATTAGCACATTTCTGATATCATACTAATTCTAATATAAAACTGAATCCGCTGTTAATATTCAAAATGTTATGTGTTACAAGTACAGTTTCAAAGAGTCCTCAATAGTCCTGTAAGATTAGAACGTAGACAGTGGGTAGAATAAGCTTTACGTTGCTTTTCTGCCTTTGTAAACAAGGTGTAATCTATATCAATAATCACACACATTTATATTCTTTTTGTTAACATTCTTTAAAGTAATGGAAACACACTTCTCACAAATAACTGGTGAAATTCGCGCAATTGTATTTTGGATCATGTCTACTTGCTTCTAACACCATTTCACGGACAACATTTATTCGCTCCAATTGTAAAAGAGCCTCAACGACATTTAAAAAAGACAACTTTGATGTTTCAGGGTATGTTTTTTTACGTATGCTGTTTTTCTGCGACTGGTAGCAAAATTGCATCTCCATCGAATGCCATCTTAAAAGTATGACTTGATTTACTGTTTTTTCTCACGTTATATTACTAGGCAAAATGCCTTTTTCTTCAAAAAATATTTCAGCTTGTTCCTCTTTTGAAGGAAGTCCCAGATTTTCACGTTCAGTAGCAGCAAAATTTAAATTCTAGAAAGAAAGCAAGTGCAAAAATAATTACTGTATGAATGACTACGATTATATAGTAGAACCTGTTTTTGTGCGGTCGTTTTTTATCCGATTTTATTTTTGTGCGATATTTTTTTATGCGGTGTATGAATTTCAGTGGCTTTGGCGCCATTGTAATGTTTTCTATCTATTTACGAGTGGCGTAACGGAAAATGTTAGGACCCCGTCCCCCTGAAAGTCAGGTTTTACCTTTAATATTTTATAAATTGGATAAATAGGTATTTAGCGTTAGAGTCGGGACTTGGGCCTCTAGAATCCTGCCCCTCCCCTTTCCGAGATGGACTGAAATGTAGACACACTGAAATGTAGACACTTCAGTGTGGCGTAACATACATTTGTTCATTTCTTATAAGTAGTACAGGCACATGCGCATTCATTGACAATGCGCATTCAGTTGCTTTCTCTCAACGCTCCAGCAGCCCACGCTTGATTGAAGACGAAACTTTAAATGACTATGGCATTATCAATAACTTGATAAATTATGAAGACGGACAAGAACCGGGTTCTTTGAGAGAGGATGAAAATATGCAAGGATCCAGCTTTCCAACAAATTGGAAAAGCATTTTCTTAAAATATATAACAATTAAGAAAGGAGAATAAAATTCCAAGAAGGGCTTCAATCATGTATATCTAGTTATCGTGACACTTACAAGCAACTGACCACCCGACCTTCGACCAAAAACTTATCTCTTACTTTATGTAGCCAAAAAGTAAATCAATTCAAATTGTTCCTTCAAGTGACGAAATCGCGATGTTAAACTTATTCATTACAGGGCTTTGTATTACGATAAGTAGCAATGAATTATGTATGTGCATTTTGTGAAAGCTTATCCGTGTATACAATGAGAAACTAAATGTTTTTAAAATGTTTCCATGTGTAATATTTAATTACACTCACTTCCAAAAGTTAAGCACGAAGATGTAAAATGCAAAAAAATCATCAAATACTGCTTTGATTGACACAAAATTTGGCACTAAAATAGCATATATATTTATACATAAAACAAAATCAATAATTATATACAGAAATGAAAACAATATTAAATTTTTGTAAGTTATCAGATAATGTCATACTGGAGACTTAAACAGAATTATGTATAAAGTGAAAATAAACAGCATAAAATGAAAAAAAAGACATTAATAGGGTATGTGATCCCTCCTCACATCTGTATGCAAAGTTTACATCTTCTGACCATGCTTTCAATTAGGTGGTCAACCACCGCAGAATTAAGCAATCGCCATTCTTCTTGTAGAGCAGTTTCCAGCTCAATAAGAGTGGCTGGAGGTGGGAAACGTGAAGATACAGCACGGCCGAGAGCATCCCAAAGATTTTCAATGGGATTAAGGTCGAGCGAATATGCTGGCCACGCCATACGCGCAATCTCTTCACTCTCCAGGTAGTCATCGACGATGTCAGCTCTATGGGGACGTGCGTCATCGTCCATTAAAACAAAAGTAGGGCCAACTGCTGCAGCGTACAATCTCACAATGGGTTCTAGGACTTCATCTCGATACCGGACAGCCATCACAGAACCCCGTTTAAAGATGTGCAGGTCGGTGCGGTATCGTAATGAAATCCCTGCCCACACCATAATGCTTCCGCCTTGGAATGCGTGATGTTTTGGGGATGATTGCGTGTTCCTTGTTTACGCCATATCCTTATACGCTTGTCATCTGGCTCCAGAGCAAATCTTGACTCATCAGTAAACATGACATTGCCCCAGTCAGACACAGTCCAATTGCCATGTTCCCAGCACCACTTTAATCGAGCCCCTCTTAATTGGACGGATAGAGGAACACAAACTCGAGGTACCCGGGCATACAGTCCATTCATATGTAAACTTCGGCGTATAGTAACGGCAGATATACCCTTACCAATGGACACTGTAACCCTAGATGTCACACTTGTGGAGGTCGCTCTACGATTCCGCTTGGCTACAATAGCAATATATCGATCTTCCGCGGGGATTGTAACCCTTGGGCGACCACCTACGGCCCTTCGGACAACTGCCTGTGTGGTTTGGAATTGTTTCCATAAATGTGAAATTACAGAATGATGAACGCAGAAGAAAAGAGCAACACCTGTGATCGACTGTCCTGCTTCAACGCGCCCCACAGTACACCAGCGCTCAGAATCTTCCATTCGTTTTCTGGAAGTTATAGAAACAAGTATGTTTTGAAAACAAATTGTTCGAAAGTTTTAAACACCTTCTATCAGCACTTACAATCAACTTCTGTAACCCTTCATAAAGCTGGCTTCTTATAAGACTGCCCTTTTTGCATATTTCTTGACATGAAAGCACAATTAGCTGTTACCTAACATATTTGCATACTTCCATCTACCTCTGCAGTGAATTGCATCCTCTTTAATTCTGATTGGCTTCCGGAAATAAGCATTTTCCTCTTCGTGTTTAACTTTTGGAAGTGAGTGTATTTATTTTGTTATGGAAGTACTCCTACATAAATTTCGTAAATAATTAGCATATTTTATAAATGCGACTTTTTTATGCGGTCCCTATCCACCGCATAAAAAAACACCTGTAGTATTTCCACGTATTAGTTCGTTATATGTAAGGAATTATGAAATTTTTGAATATTTTTTTGTGCGTTTATTTTTATGTGGTGCCTATCTACCGCAATGTTAAACTGTATATTAAAAAAATTGCCAATGTATCGCTTGGCTTAGCTATGATAGTGAAATTTGCATTTATCTAAAAGAAAAGTATCCGTCTTAATGTTTTATTCTACTCGATCGAGAAAGTTTTTTATTAGCCTTCTCTCACTTGATTAAACCTCCCGCTGGAACATCCATTTTTTTGCCGCCCTGATGAATATCCATCTGACAGACGGGTACGTAATTTTTTATTTAATTTTATTACCTTACGGACTGTTTTATATGTCCTTATAACTCATGGAATCGAGTATGGCTCAAACAAGATGTGTGGGGTTAAATCAAGCACAACAATATATTTTTATCACTAGAATTGTGACTAGTATTTTTATAAAAACTGATTAAAAATTATTTATATTCATTAAAAAGTAATTAAAAATAATAATACCAAACACGAAAAAACTACAAGAATATCCGTCTGATAGACATTGATTAGGGATTGCAATATCGGACCATAAGTTCAATACCGGTAATCGGTATTTTTTAGATCTTAATACCAGGATACCTGTTTTAATACCGGTAATAGAAGTTTTAAGAAATGAAGGTGTTTGTTTTATTTTCCAGTTTTATTAGAGAGTGTAAATACCACAAAAATTAATTTGTAATTTTTAAATTGTAACAGTATATACAGAATCACAAAAAAGTAAAGGAGCTTCTTATTTATTTAAATCACAAAAAAGTGGAAATATCACTATTCATTACAAATTTTTGAAATGTGATCTTAAAAAACATAATGCATCAATTGTACTGCTATTAAGCCTGGAAGGAAATTATGTGCAAAAATTACTAGCTGTCGAAAACGCTCTTTCGGCATCTACGCTAGTTGGTGGTCTTGTTAGCAATACGTGATATATTTTTTACAAGTATTTACCTCTAAATATCTCATCTTCAAATAAATCTATTTCTCATCGGATGTTTTTATACATAGCTGATTTCTGTATTGTATTTTGGTTTGTTGAAATTGTTTTAGTTATCGCTAATTCTAATTTTTCTTCAAGAAACAATTCCTTTTCATTATCGCGACATCAGTATCATAATCTCATTTTCGATAACTGTACCGAATTCTTCTGAATGTGAATGATGTTTGTGGGTAAAAAATTAGAAGAAAATTTACTATAAACTTGATCAAATTTAAATTGGTTAGTCTCTTTACTTCTTTTTCATTTTCTTTATGAAATCATGATGATTTGTAAATACAAGAATGGTATGCAAATACACAATGTGAATAACAAACTCCCCAATTTAAAAAATATCAAAATATTAAGCACTTTCTTCACAACTACAACCTCTGTTTTCACATATATGAATATCAGACTACGAATCCTACGAGTGTGCACGATCGCTCTGAACTGTAATAGAATAGGTTTGACCCTCCTCCTTGGATAATTCACATATTTTATCATTTCTCTTGATTGTACGATGCAACTTTATATTTACAGTCAAACTGATTTCACCCGTTAAGGAGACATAAAAACAAAAACATATACTATTTTGCTAAGTTGGCGATCCTTGAACATATTGTGGAGAAAATTTTAAAAATTTCTAGTAAATACCGAAAAACAGGTATTTAAGCATGTGAATATCGGTATTAGAAAGTTGTACAAATGGCTCAAAATACCGGTATAACGGTAATACAATCCCTCTAACGGTGATAGATAAGAAAAATCGCATATATCGTGAGTTGAAAAAAATCGCCATCTACCGCCACGTTATTCTTTCACTGAGTCGAGTCCAACTGAAGATGTCAAGGCAGCTCACCCGAAATATCACACCACGGCGTTATCTACAGCCATCAAAGCAAATCATACCCGTCTGAGAGATGGATGTTCCTGTCAGAGGGTTAAATTAGTCGGGTTTTTTTTTCCTTCTATAAATTATGCTTTGTTTATCGCTCTCTGTATTGTAATGTTAAATTGAAAGTAAAAAAAATGCCCATTTACGTAAAAAAAAATATCCTGCAACTTTAAAAACTCAGTATAATAAATTAATATACGTGTTATACAACAATACAAACTTTTTTTTAACGTCGAGACATTTTTACTATCTGAAGATATATTCCGTATTAGTATCGTGTTCCATAACATAAGTCAGCTACACTTCAGAAGGGATTTACTTTTCACATTCCGACAAAAGGAATGACTAACAAGAGGTTGGTTTGTAAGAAGAAAACCGGATGACACCCCCTACAGATAAATTTTGGAAAGATCAGAGGACTTGACCTAACTAAAGTCAGAACTCCAGAATCATGCAATTGCCGCGGTAGCCTAGTGGTTAAGGTAACAGACTCTTGGCCGGCGTGTCATGAGTTCGAGCGTAGTACCACTGAAGACCCGCTGCGGTGGAGGGCGATGCACGTTAAATTTATCGATGTTCAAACGATCTCCCGTTGGTGTGGTGGTTAGAAGAGGGGGTGCCAGTTCAGGTGTCGTCCTCGTCACTCTAACATGGTTCAAAATGACGAGGTCCGTCCCCAAAAGCCCTCGTGTAGCTGAATAGTGTGACCTTAACATATTCACTCATTCACCCAGAATCATACAGTTGAAGTAACAATTCCTGTATAACCAGTACAGTAATGACACAGAATATTATGTCACTTAGTTTCGGGACAAAACCATTAAATACTGAAATTTCAGAACGAAAAGACGGATACATATTTCATATGTAAACGAGAATTATATATATCACATTCAGACTATAAACATTGTTATAACTGTCTAGAGATATTTATTAATGAATGTGCGACTATCACACCACAAAACTTTAACATCAATTTACATTACAAATAGTATCGCAATAAGTAATATTAATACATTCTTAAAATATTGTTCTTATTTTAAATACTAACGTTGTAAATAAATAAGGTTAAAACAGAATCATGGTATCCATAACACGACCAGTCTAACCAGAACAGCTTTAAATATTTGCTGCAACTCGATGGTTAGTTTCGAAAAATAAAGACGATTGTGCAAATTCATGAAAAATGGGGCTTGGATTAAATCGTACTGAGTCTTAAGCCTCATGTTCTAGTAGAAAAATTAGTACCAGTATAAAAACTTATGTAATTTTACAAAGTATAAAAATAATACAAAAGAAGTACATTAGGAAACATTGTAAAAAAGGATTTTAAATATGGTTAAGGTGTACATAGCGTCAATTGCGATGTACATAATGCTCGTGAAAATTTATTTCAAACAGCACATATACAAAAACTTTCTCAAATAATGTTTTAGCATTGTGAAAGAATATTTATTATCTCAATGACAAAACATTATTATTAAAATATTCCCACACAAATGGGATAAAAATAAAGCTTTGAAATGTTTAGTTTTTGTCAGAATGTATATTGAAAATATACACTCCCAGTTCCAAAGATTCCATATAGACAGTTTAGTTTGTTCTTAATCATTTTAAACTTCCCTAAGCAATTCAACAAGATTACTAGAGAAATGAATTCCTAATAATGGACCCCTTTGTATTTAAAATAATAAAATCCCTTGGCCTCTAATTAAAATGTGGTTTATGCAATACTACCAAAAAAATTTTTTTTTTCATTTCGTTTCTTTAAATATTCAAAATGAGGTTAAAAATGCTTTACATAAATGAAATGAAATTTTATTCAGTATGAAGTAAGAAAATAACCAATAACTACAAGTATAATAAAAACTACATTTTATTGCATCGAAAATATTTTCAAATTTTTATATTATTGTAAATGATAGTAAAGTGAACTTTAGATTATATATATATATGCGATATCACACTGATTGTTCTCATAAAACTTTTCATTAAACTTAAATCAAATTATTTCTCTTTTACAATGAAAATAAGAAACAGTAATTGACAATATCCTAGTCTTTAAAGTTTATAATATCGAAAAATAATTTTAAAAAGAATTTTTAACAGCTCAATTTTAAACTAAATAAATTTCAATATTTCCTTTTTGAATATATAAGTATGTTCATTGATTATTGTATTAAATAAAATTTCATAGATTAGTAATTAAAATCAGGAAATTGAATTATTTTAACAATTGAAATGATGTAATTTTCATTATTCGATAGTATATAAGTGAAGTAAGTTTTAAAGTAAAGAATCTCTTCTCTGAAATTTTTAAAAGTCTGATTGTCATGTTTTTTTTCTTCCGGAGAAACCTTTTTAAAATCCAAAATCATTTTCATCTTACTCAGATATTACTTTTTTTATGTGTCACGGCTTGCGTACTCACAGCGAAAGATTGTGTCATCTCCGTTCGCAAGTGAAATAGTGGGAGGGTTTCTCACTTCAAATTGCTAGCTTATTTTCACACAAGTGTTGATTTCTAAATGTCAGCTGGAAGCAGCTACCAAAATCTCAAATGCCCCTGGATGAGTTCCCAGCGCATCGTTAGGATTGATTATTCTACAGATTTAACACACAATTCTTAATTTTAGGGAGCTAGATTTAAAAAAAAAAGTTCTCTCTGAAACAGTGTCGAGAATTATTTTTAAATTGGCAGGAATTATTTGTTTCTTAAAACTGTCACAGACATTTATTCTAGATACATAATGAGGTCACATTTAAGAAATCTGTGTGAGAATTGTGTGTACTGTAAAAGGTGACTATAATGATATGCCCGTTAGAATTTAGAAAATAGCTTAAAAACAATTTCATAGCACATACTGTAGGCTGTTGTAGTTAAAGATCGGAATTGCTAGCCTTTTGGCCAGTCATTTTCTGTCTCTAAACTGGGATGTGTTTAATTTATCAATCACTTCATCAGAGAAGTTAATGCCCATGAATATCGAATTGGGACTCTAAATTCTCCAATAGCCTCCAATGAAGAATCATATCTCACACTTCTATCATTTGACCGTGGTTATTAACTGCGAGATTCGTCGCCAATAGTCTGCGAACAGTTTTTGATCCAAAGCAAAACAACCAAGCTGTCGTACTGGAACACACATAATTGTATTTAATTCAAACTTTGAATATTACTTTTGTCTAATAGTAGAAAAATATTGTTTGTCGCCGCGGTAGCCTAGTGGTTACGGTCACGAGCTCGTGGTCGAAGTGTCGCGTATTCGAGTTCTGGTGCCACTGTGAGTGAGTGAATATTAACGTCACACTGTTCAGATACTCGAGGGCTTTTGGCGACGAGCCTCGTCATTTTGAAACAGGGTCAAGTGACGAGGATGACACCTGAGCTCGCCCTCCTCTCTTCCAACTACCATACCACACCAACGGAAGGATGTTTGAGCTCTCGACAGATTTAATGTGCTTCGTTCCCCTACATGGTGTGTCTTCAGTGGTACTAGACTCGAAATCATGATACGCCAACACATATGAATCTTTTACTTTAACCACTAGGCTACCGCAGCCACTCCTGGTGCCACTAAAGACCCACCGTGCAGAAGTTACGGATGCACATTAACCCTCCAAGCGGTCTGCACGTAAAATTCTGCCATTCCAGAGATGCTTTTTCTGCCTTCAAGCAAGATTCCCAAAAGCGGCCGAGCCGCATTCTTAAAAATACGGCTCAACTGCTTTTGAGAACCCCACCTGAAAGCAAAAAAATATGTGCGGGGCATTTTTGAAGCATCTCCAGAATGGCAAGACTTTAAGTGCAGACAGCTTAGAGGGTTAATTATGTCGAGGCTTAATGTCCTTCCGCGCGTTTGTATGATAGTTAGGAGAGGGGATTCAAGAACATGAGTTGTGTTCGTCACTTGACAGAGGTTCAAAAGAACGAGGTCCGTCGCTAATAGCTTTCTTGTTGCTTTATAGTGTGACTTAAATAAAACTCTCGCTCTCTCACCAAAATGGTATATCTGGGTACCTTAATAATATTACAAAATTCCATATGATTACAAATGAATACTTATTAGTAACAGGGTAGTTTTCTCAAATTACGCCTAATAATATGACAGCTTATTGTTATAATAATAAAAATAAATAAAATAATGAAAAGGTGGAAGAAGTTTTCCTGCACGAATCGAAAACCCACAGGAAGTCGATCCTTGATAATAAACAACAAATTGTGCATCTCTGTTCTTGAGGATGAAAGAGGGGTTATATTTCGCTTCCTTGTCATAGCATGAGAAATAAAATAGAAAATGTGAAAGATTAAAATTTAGGAGGAAATCTCATTTCACATTTTATAATTCTCTTTATAGAATTTAAATAGAGATTGTGTGTGGTATCGCACTTGTTTGTTGTTACTTATGCCACCTGATCGACAGTAGCATCAGGTCAAGGCCCACGAAATTCATCGTGGCAAGGGGCTCGTTGTACCCCTGTCATTAGCCTTAGCTTTGAGCACGATGCAAATAACAGTGATCTGTCTCAGTCCCCCTCCCCCAATTTGTAAGGAGAACACCCTGATGGTGGTCAGGGGCCTCCTAGCTCTCTTCCCCTTCCACCAACCTCACGAGAGGACTTGAGGCTCGACGGCTATTTAAAGTATCCCCATGCCGAAAAGGCACTATACATTTATAAACATCCATGACTTCTCTGGAATTCGAACCCAGGCTCTACGGCACAGCATTCAGCTTCACTAACCCCTTTACCGAACAGGCGGCTCGAAATTGTTTTCTTTATAATTACATAAAACATTTGTGTTTATGTAAGGTATAATATAAATATTATAGTAAATTATATGTCGTAAGTATATATATTTTTATATAAACGTGTTATACGAGTATAAGTAAGATATAATGTATTTCGTCTGCTTCTATAATTTAATATTTTCCTGCTTACAAATCCAATTTTTCTTTATAATAAATATATAGAATAATACTACCTTTTTTCAGAAATAAATGCACAATATATAACATAAAGTTTATTTTGTACGCGCGCGAGTAAACTATATAATACTCAACTGTATTCAGAAAAATAGTTTTTGAAGATCAATTGTTCCCCATTTCGAGAAACATATATCGACATTCTTTCAAGTCAATTTGTGAAAAATATTTTCTTCTTAAAGGTTTATTTCCTTCGGAAACTCTCCTCAAAGATTCGGAATACATTTTAAGAAATAAGTATACTGTATGTAAATATTAGGTTTCTATTATGAAGAAAGAATGATAAAATTCAGAACTCTTTGGAGAATTTTGCACACACACACATTTTTTAATATAAAATAATCTTTTTATATAAAGGAGAAAAGCGACTCACTCACTGACTAATCACGATATCTCCGGAACTATTAAACCTACAGACTTGAAATTTAGTAGGCAGGTTCCTTTTTCAAGGAGTAGACATCAGCTAAAAACGGATTTTGCAAAGAATGAACCGCAAGAGGCGTTACGGGGGTTTAAGGGGCGTTATACATAATTAGTTCCATTATTAAACTATTAGATGTACAGTCTTGAAACTTGTTATGCAAATTCCTTTCATAGAGTAAATATCCCCTACAAAATGGGTTTTTTCGAAAATCGACCTACAAGGGGCGTTGAGGGCGCTTAAGGGGCGTTATGCATAATTATTTCCATTTTTAAACTATTAGACATACAGTCTTGAAATGTGGTACGCAGGTACCTTTAATGGAATAGAGATCGGCTACAAAATGGGTTTTTGAGAAAATTGACTTCCAAGTGGCGTGAGTGAGTGAGTGAATATTAACGTCGCATTGTTCAGCTACACGAGGGCTTTTGGCGACGGACCACGTAATTTTGAACCATGGTCAAGTGACGTGGACGACACCTGAGCTGGCACCCCCTCTCCTAACTACCACACCACACCAACGGGAGGACGTTTCAGCTCTCGACAGATTTAACGTGCATCGCTGCCCTACACGGCGGGTCTTTAGTGGTACGGGGCTCGAACTCATGACATGCCTGCCATGGTCCGATACCTTAACCACTGGGCTACCGCAGCCCGACTTCCAAGTGGCATTGCAGGGGTCAAAGGGGCGTTCTACGTAATTATTCCAATTTTTAAACTATTAGACGTACAGTATTGAAATTTGGCAAGCGGATTCCCCTTTCATATAGTAGAGATCCATTAGAAAATAAGTTTTGTCAAAATTGAATCCCAAGTGGCGTTGTGATGACTTAAGGGGCGTTATAGATAATCATTTCCGTTTTTAAATTATTTTACGGACAGTCTTGAAATTTCGTAAATGGATTCCTTTTCTAGAGTAGAGTTCCGCTACAAAATAGGGTTTGTGAAAATTGACCTCCAAGTGGCGTTGCGGAGAATTAAGGGGCGTTATAGGTAATTACCTCCTTTTTTAAACTATTAGACATAAAATCTTGAAATTTAGTAAGCAGATTCAATTCATTGAGTAGAAATCCGCTATAAGATGGGTTTTGTGAAAATCTCTTCCTAAGTGGCGTTGCATGGGCTTAAGGGGCTTTATAGATAATTATTTTCATTTTTAAACCATTAGACGTACAGTCTTGAAATTTGATAAAGATTCCTTTCATAGAGTAGAGATCCGCTACAAAATAGGTTTGGGGAAAATTGACCCCCAGAGGCATTGAGGGGGATTAAGGGGCGTAATAGATAAATATTTCCGTTTTTGAACTATTAGACCCACCTGCTTGAAAATTAGAAGGTATGTTCCTTTCATGGAATAGAGTTCCTCTAACAAAGAGTTTTGCGAAAACCGACCCCCATAGGAGTGGGGTTGTGAGAGGTTAAGGAGAGTTATAGAAAAATTCCTGTTTTTGAATTTAACCCATTAACTTGAAATTTGTTGAGCACGTTTCTTTAGTTGAATAGAGTTCCACTAAGAATAAATTTTATGGAAATCAACTCCAGGGGGAAGCGGGGGAGTTATTGGGCTGCATTGATAAACAAAATTCCCGTTTTCGAACTACTAGGATTATAATAATAAAATTTAGTTTGCATGTTTCTTTTGTTGAATTGAAATCCGCTAAGAATGCTCTCAACGGGGTTACGGGGCGTATTGATGATAAAAATTCCGTTTTTGCTCTATTAGATTTAGACTTGAAATTTAGCACGCATGTTTAGTTTATGGAGTAGAGATCCACTGAAAGTTGCTTTGGCGGAAATCTGCTTGATTATTGGGTTAAGTGAGCGCAAAAACTCTTTCTACTTCTATTTTAGATATTAATAGAAATTAGAAATTACAATTTCTGTCCTTTTTATATCAAGAGGTGAGAGTTACAGTTATAAATATATTTTTCAATACAATCGAATTCTTAATGCTAGATATCAATAATTTATATATATGTTAACGGCATATATTTATACAACATCGTGAAATACCCAGTGAAGCGGGTGGGTAATACCTAGTATTTTTATACTTTTTTTTCTTATTGTACTGAGTTATAAGATGAGTGGAAATGAAATATAAATCTGATAGTCTACTATAAAGTTTGAATGACACTCAAATATTAAAATTTTTATGTTTATTGATATCGAGTGTTGTCCTTTCCTTTAAAAATTATTTCCTAATTTTAAGAATAAATTTATGCCTTTTTTTCAAACTTCATGAAGAAAAAAAAATTAACTTTCATATATTTGTGTTACCACATTTGATTTCAGACCTTCCTTGGCTGTGACAAAATAATTCTGCATTTTTCTCAAAAGGAGTTCTTTCGACAGATTAATACAAAGCAGATCTTAACAAAATTCAAAATGAAAATTACTTCCGTATTCCACTTTTCCAATACAAATTTTGAATAACGATGCCAAAAATTCTTAATGAATTTCGTGCAGTTTTGTATATATTGTTTTGAATTTACTTGAGGCGGGAAGGAACAACCGACGACTCCAATTAATTGGATAATACATTTATTAAGAACACGGACGAACAAATGACTACGCGAAGACAAATTGGTGGATATACACAAATAAATATCGTAACATTTTTACAGTAGTTGTAAACATACTTGTTAAAAACAAGCTTTATAGTGCTCCAGAATTGTCCCTCTCGAACAGTTCTACTAGAAGGAACTCAAATAGGTAAAATTACTCTGTCTTCGCAGACAACGCACAAGTAGATTCTAATCTCGACTTGTCTAGAAGATCCCTTATATAGCCTCACGGAAACTTCCTGAAAGGTCGATTCCAGAGACTTCTTGATGGTTTCTTGGCGATATTACTTTTCGCCAAATTTTTCGCTAATCTGTTAACCCCATCCACATCTTCTAGGATTGCCCTTACCTTATTCATGTTCAATGCTGGGAAGCAAATTTTCTCTGTAAGACTCTTTTTCCCACAAGCAGTATATTGTTGCAGGGGAAACAACATGCTTGATGTGTTTCAGTATGCTACAGTTATGCATACACACGACAATGTGATCACTCAAAAGAGATTTCTGTCGAAACCATGATTTCACCTGTTCTATAACTATGACTTTAAAAAATGTTAGATAGGGTGCACAGAAGCTCATCGCCTGCTAGTCAAGGTAAGTTCTCTTGCCCAACAAATGGGGATATTTCTGTGTCATAGTTTAATTGGAGCATCTTGCTTAAAGATTTTGACTGTGAAGACATTTGCGCTTTACAATAACAGATATTATCGTCCCTCTTGCCACCGCACAATATTTTTAAATAATACTATAAGGAACAGAAATTTCTTCCTCCTAAAGAATTAGAGAACAATTTTGTGTACAGGAATAAATTGCTTGGAACACATTCTGCGGAAAGTAAATTTCAAATTTAGTAGTAACAAATGGGAAATTAATATTTTATGTGCCATAAAATCTTGGTATTATGTCTTATTTTCCACAACAAGGAAAATTCTGAAAATTTAACTTGGCTTATGAAATTAGGAGATTTATGATTAGGTTTTTGTGATTGGAATAAAATGGA
>BMAV01013268.1:52461-81541 GCA_019973955.1 Trichonephila inaurata madagascariensis
AAATAAGACATAGTACCAAGATTTTATGGCATATACAATATTAATTTTCTTATTTGTAACTAAGAAATATGAAGTTTACTTTCTGTATAAAAATAATTTTCTGCCCCTGTGATTGTGTGTGGTCAACCGGTTTTCTTCATTTTAAAACATCCCTAACATTTTCCCTAATTGTTGTGTTCTGACTGCTATAAAAAAACATGAGGCACTGTTGCAGATCTAGACGCACGATAATGTGTGACGCAACTAGGCGCTCGTGTCCTTCGTCTGACGAAATCTGGGAGGCTTCTCTGTTCCAAAAAGGGAACTTCCGATAGATCCATAAATCAAAACTTTCTTTTCAAAAACTTTTAGGGTGATCACCCATCGACCTAATAACTCGGTTCTTTGTTGAGCACTTGGAGGGTGTGGCCCCCTTCGTAATCGATACGGGGGGAAAGGCTTCAAAAAACACTCCTACACACCGGCGAACAAATATTTGGTTAATTTATATTACCCGCGCGTATCTCTCGGTCGATTTGGAACGGTCAGCGAGTGACCTTTACCAATGACCATCCGGATAGAATGCTAATCCAGCCTCTGTGTCGTGCCGGATAGACTGTTGCGTGCCGAACTAGACTGCACCCGTGCTCAAGAGAGGAAAGAAATAAAGCCTCTCCTCTTTTGTTGACGAAGAATGAAAAGTAAAAGCTGGAAAAGTGCGCATGTCGGTAAACTAATAACTGAACTTTAACAAAAGTCGTTGATTTCTAAGTGTATAAAATCGGTTCCATGAACATTTATAAACAAAGTTATACTTAAATTTGTCATGGTTTTATATGAAGAACTGAAGAAAACGACGATTGATAAATACTTCATATACTTTTGTTAATATAATAAATGTTTTTATTTAATGGAAAATATGCAAAAAATTTTATATATAATACGCAAGCGTAACTATTACATAAATATAAGATATTTTTAGCTTTCTCTTTTAAAACAGTTTCCCGTTCTTTGTTGTGGTGAGCCATCGATGCTTTTCAATGAAATGGACATTTTTTTTAAGAAAAAAACACCATTCTGTATTATTTTTAATTTACCAAATGATTCCAAACATGTTAATACATTTGTATTCATTTTGTAAAATAGCATGACTTTAATTGATTCTTTCTTCAAGTGATATATTTAAAAAAAATATAATAAAAGTTGTACTCTACAATAGGATAAAAAAGAGAAGTTATAACGAGATTTTTGTGGAAACGCGTGCGCTCTTTATTTAGTTATTGTTCCAACATTAATAAGGGAGATTTCTCTGGTGGAAATCTAACTAGCAAAAGATCCCTATTGTTTAATAACTAATGGCGTATTAGTTACCATGTCATCATGCAATAGAGTATTTGTGTGTGTGTGTGTTTACGCATTTACTAATGAAGCGTGTTCATTCATTGGTAAGATGGGCAAATGTATTAGCTGATATTCAAGATAATTAAGCTAAAATAATTTAATTTCAAACGTATTTACTAACTCTGACAAAATTACGATACCTAGGGACTTCATGACATCAATTTTAAAGAGAAACATGAAAACTTTAGTTATAAATCTCGCGCGCGCGATCGGCTATTTCTGAATGCCTGCATAAACTTTCAAATTCATTTTTAGACAAAGAAACCAAATTTTAATTTCTACTGTATAATACACACATTTTTTTATACTGTAAATAATGAGGACTTGGAGACATTGTATGATCAGAATTAAGAACATACATGACGGCAATTTTAAACTTATATACAGTGAAAATCGCTTAACACGAAACTGAAGGGACTGAAATATTTTTTCGTGTTAAAGGATATTGCAAAAAAAAACAACCATATATCAACAAAAGTAAGTTTATTAGAGTTTATTTTATTTACATAGATATGTATTTATGCATGTATTTAATAAAAATCAACGAAACAAAAATATTCACGAAAAAAAAAAGAAATTTAATACAAAATTTTCGAATATTTTGAAAAACGAAACATTTATTGAGTTTTTGAAAAATGTCATTTGGAATGTGCGTTTATGTAACTACATATACTTATCATGACGTTCCTCATTTCGGATGACGTGGGAACAGGAGCTGCATTTTCATCATTTTCGTCGTCTTAATCTGCATCAATGATATTTTTTGAGCTTTGAACAAAAAATGTCTTTGTCCTCCATAACTGGGACTGTAAACACATTATCATCATCTACTGCAACGAATTCTTACGATGATACGATAGGACAGTCTAATTCGGCTGGTATTTTCCGTAATTTGTTCATATCCAAAAGGGAAAATACACAGTAGTTTGTCGGGACCGTTGTGTATTATTTCGTGTTAACCGATATTTCATCTTAAGCATTCTCGCGTTAAACGTATTTCACTGTATATTATATTTGGCTTAAATATATATATATAATGTCAAAAAACAAAAATATACTCGTGGAGCGGTCTCCCAAACCATATCCTGATACAAAATATCTATTCTAATATTATTTACTTTTAAATGAATCCACCTCTTAACCAAAGAATATTGCATTCACATATCTTCAATTGAGTTTACTCGGGACTTCCGGTTGAGCCCGTCTCGCCCTTACACATTTAATAGCTTCACAATTGTAACTTATCACTTTACCAACATCCAATGATTCCTCCTTAAGCTAACTACTCACCACACTCTTGATTATATCTCAATGCTTATTTGCACACATCGTGGTTTCTCCGCAAAGTGAAGTTCTCTTATCAAACAACATCATATAGTAGCCCAAGACGTTAGTTAAGGAAAATGCGTGGAAGATCCTGCTACTGTACTATCTCGAAGCTTGTTTACTTTTCTTTATTAAGTTACCCTTATTTAAGCTCAATAGTTTTAAAAAGGCCATGAAATATACTTTTAATGTAGAGACATAAGCTGGAGTGAAGTATTTTTAACATATCATGGTTTTATTTGTGATTGATTATTTTGTAAAGAATCCCCCTATTCATTTGTTTGCGGTAAAACTATTAACGAATCCTCTTTTTTTCAATTTCGCATTTTTATTGACGAACACATACATAGCAAAAGCATCCGCAGGCAATGGATGATGAACAAAAGTATTCTTTCACAATCCAGAAACTTGTTTTTATACTTCTACTGGTAGCTTCTAGCACATTCTTTAATCTCAGGATTTCTGGGTTTTAACACGCTGATTGGTCAGATTCGATGCCCGATGCAATATTACGTCATCTCACCATGAAAAGGGCCAACATGGTAATTTTTGAATTTTTGAGGAGATGCAGTTGCAGTTAAAATTGATTTTTTTCTATCGGAGAGTAAAAGAGAATAATTAAGTATCACTCAAAACCATCTTGAATTAAGGAAAATACCTTACTCGAAAATTTAAATAGAGAGTTAAATAATTACGTATATATATATATATATATATGACATGTTTTGGAGCCAGAATCAGACTTAGTTTTAAAAAGGTCTTTATTCAAGAATTTCTACATCTCTTCTGACGCTAAGAGCAGAGAGAAAAAAGAACGCCTCGTGAAAACTAAGTGGGTTCACACTTAAAACATAGATGAGATAAGTATATCGCGGATTTTATGAGTGTACTTGAAAGTTAATGCTGACATATAGAGCTATTAAATATAACGATCTGGACTTAGAAATGTTTATTGGTTAGGCCATATGTTTTGAAGAAATAAATGGTTGATTAATGGGATACTTGAAGATGAAGTGAAAAATAAGAGTTAAGTGCTAGATAGGGAATTTAATTTTTAGTCTAATTTAATTATCCTTACATATATATATATATATATATATATACGTTTCGGGCCCCAGGCATGCTGGAAAACAAAGGAAGACATCATCTATAAATAACAGTTCTTTATTCTTCTTGAATTCTCTGTTTCGTCAGCGATCACTCTTTCTTTAAATAGGCTTATTTACCCTCAAATCCCTGCTCGATAGCAAAGAGCTCGAGCTATTTTTATTTATTATTTACTTAATTTTGAAGCTAAACTTGCCAGACATGATATATATTCCACGCTTCCAAATCCTAATTACTTTGAACTGAAGTACCTTTTTTACGACATTATCATCCAGTATTCTAATTATATGGGCCATCCAATTCATCATATTTATTTTTATGTATTTAATGATGCTTATAAATTCTATATAATTCAAAATATATTATATGTTCTTCTCCAGCTATTGTTTTCGTTTACACCTCCAAGTCTACTTGGAGAACAAAGGTAAACAAGAGGTTATTATAGAGGAATCTTCAAAGGAAGGCACTGGCCCACGAGGTGCTGTCCTGCCAGATATGATGGTGAGGATGATATATGCATATAAATAGCCATGTCTTTTGAAATTATTAGCATATTACAAACTATTTTACGATATTAACAGTTGCTTATATAGGTACGGAAGATGTTCTAGAGTTGAGAATGTCTGAAACATACTCATATTCAGACAGAAAGCAAAAATATGAATGTATAATATTACTTTATAAATGTATTGAAATAGATGAACACTTAAAACTGCTTAAAAAGTATTAACATTTCATTTTTCATAGTTTTCATTCAAGAGTGTTATAAAAGTTAATTATATATATATATATAATTTTTTTTTTTTTTTTTTTTTTTTGCTATTATAACAGAATATTACATTTGCATCATTTTGTAATAATTTAATTAAAATATAATAATATCTTACAGTAATTATAATACTTTACACTTGGTTTTAATATATCTCATTATCAAATACAATTCATTGCACATATTCACAAAAATACTTTGGTTATTATTTATTGACCGGGAATTTAAATTATATGCAATTTATTATAATAAATATGTATATTTATTAAAATAAATTATTACATTATTATTTTATATTTATAATGCATACATAGACAAATTAAAATCTAGGTAAGTTGGCCTCAAAAAAATATAGAGGACACGCTTGTTAAGAAAAAAAAGGAATAAATTTTTTTCCTATCTCTCTTCCTTTTTTGGGGATGGGGGTTCAATAAGAAAAAAGAACAAAAATGTTACAGCTTGGTAGCATTATAAAATACTACAACAACATAGTAGTATAATTATAGTGTAAATAGACTGTTTTTATTAAAAACATTTATTTTAATCAGTGTGAAAAACTACTATATTCTCTAGCTTTATAGTAGTCCCACAGAGCTACAACGCAGTATACAGCTTTTGCTCTCTTATTGAATTCCATGTTTTTTTCATTTGGGGGTTGAGGAAAAAGAAATATTCAAACGTTTAGTTAAAAATTTACATACTTTGTATTGGTATTATAAATTTTTAAATGAAGCATCACAAAAATTTTTGAAACCAAAATTGTGTAAAATTTCTGTTTTCCTAATATATTATTCAATATTTTTAAAACATAAAATAAACTCCTGAATAACTGAGTAAATAAAGCGCATGCGTGGTAGTCCAGCTTTCACTGCACTAAAGACTTTTCGATTACGCGCTTATTTATGAGTGAAATGTTTATGTCTAGTCTGGTTGCGATATGTTTATTATAACATCTTCCCTAGCAAATCCTTGCAGACGTCCATTTGCAAATAGGTTCCTCGAAAATAGATGCGCCTCCTCTGGGATTTCGTATTAATTATTAAAATTGGTTAACGCGCTGTTAAAAGGATAGACTAGTGACGTCGAAAGTTATGTGATGTAGGACATTTTCAGAGAAACCTTCACTTCTTATAATTTTTGTTGATTATATAGGATTTTTTTGAAGATTTTGATGATATTTATTTCTTAAAGAACTATTAAAATATATGGAAATTATTTTTTGTAAGCACATCAAAGCATTTACAAAAATAATTTCCGTATATTTTGTAAATAGCTATCTCTCAGAACTTTTTAATATATAATTACAATTTTTTAAAAAGTAATATTTAAAGTTAATATATTGGCTCAGTTCCTTCATTTTAAATAAAATACTTAGTTTCCCACTTTCAACGCGGCAATGGCGTGCCTTTGTCCCACCCTTTGCGTTAAGAGTCTGAAATTTAAAAAAATTAAGAAAAGCCGTGAAACAGATTCGTATATAAGAAAGGTTTAAAACATTGGTCCCAAATTCCGATTTCACTTTTCAACTAAGTACTTTTATAGAGAATCAAGAGTATAATAAAATCTGAAAATAAAACGAAGTAAGTTTTCATTTACGCATGCGAAAATATATTTCCTTGAAGTCCCCAATTCATTTACTTTCTTCTTGCATCGAAGACCTCAGTTGTTCGAAGTTGATTTTGCTGCCTGACGAATAAAACCTCCCTCTCCTCCTTTTCTTTCCCCTTCTCCCTAACAGTAGATTTAAATCACCGAATGCATTTAATAGATTGTTCGAATTTTAATTTTTTTCAACAGCTTACATTTAATAATAATAAAATTTTTCAAATGTCTACCCCAAACTCTAGAGTATAGTTCATATTTAATTTATATATAAAAATTCATTATATATGGATTACACTAATTTATTAATTTTCTGGTTATTTATATCTATTTCATAACATAATATTAATTATATAACATTTGCAATCAATATATAAAAAGTATAATTGTTGAAAGTACCTATATATATTCTCGCACGTTTATATTTTTGATCCAGTACTAGTCAATAAGGGGCAGGCACCCCTGTCCTCCTAATGGTAAACAATCCCCATTGTTCAAATATACACCGTTCAAATTGAAAACCACTACGTGTATTATGTAGTTCTATTCTTGTTCTTTTTCGCAAAATTTGTTCTGCCCTCCTCTTCGGTTAAATCCATCACAAAAGCTGCATTCTCCCACACACTTCATTGAATAAGTCCTCAGATTTTGATGAAGTTTCCTTAAAAGTTGAAAGTATTTAGTTCCATTGATTGTTAATAAGTTCGTATGGGACAACGCCTTCTTTTCCCTCAACGATTCCAGTCCAGGCAATTGTTGGTGATATATTTTTCAGAGATCTGGTCAATGTACTATCACAAATCTCGTATTAAGGACATTATATGAAACGAAGCAGATGACAGCAGGAGTGCATACGACACATGTGATATCGGGGTCGTCAACTTTAAGAATTATTCATCGTTGGTATTGTTGCGACTGTACTTGATAAAATTTATTGTAGCATCACAAAAAACTTTTTTCTTAAAGAGAGATGAATTTTGCTGAATAAAAGTTGCATAAATACGTGGTATTATGGTTGGCTTGTAACTGTTAATATTTGCATGAAATTGCTATTAATACTCTCATAACGCATGCTTAAAATCATGTGTTTGGATACGTTTTTCATACCATGTGCTGTGTATGCTCTACCCTTGTTGATTCATGAGACAAATCGCTCCTTATAACAATATCTTTGTAAATTGCACAAGCCCTGCAAATGCTTTTTTTAAGAAGAATGTTCGATGAGACAGGTTTAAACAGTTCTAGAATTCTACACTACTATTACGAATGTACTTCAGAAATATCTTTATAACAGCCCATTATTCATTGTGTATTATACAAGTGTATTCTTTTTCGCACTATAAAAAATGTTTTTACAAACTCTTTTAGGAAAGTGAGAATTTAAAAGTAGTAATGACAACATAAAAGGTTCTGTAGAATTTAAGACTATACACACATTTCGATTTAAACTTTGTTACTGAATACCAGCCAAATTATTTTCGGAAAAGAATTGTGATTCTCAATCTTTATGATTTTATATTTAGTAATTTAATAGTGATGAGAGAGAGATTTGTATTAAAAGTCATGAAGAGCACAATTACCATTTTTTTTCACAGTATGGAAAATTCGGTAGCATAACGGAGAATATTAGGGCCCCCCTGCAAAGTCCGGTTCTGGGCCCAAATACGTACTTGGTATCAGTCAGGCTTTGGGCCCCCTAGAATCCCTACCTCCCACACCCCGATGTGCACCTCCTTGTCGAGGGTGTACATTACACTACTGAGAACATTCCATAACAAACCGCATTACAGAAAATAAACACATGAAATGTAATTTTGATCGATCACCTTTTTCAACCATGTAGTACCTTCTGTTTTCTCGATTGATGATTGAAAATTAACGTCGCACTGTGTTCAGCTACGAGGCTTTTCTTTGGCGACGGACCACGTAATTTTGAACCATGGTCAAATGATCGACAACACCCGAGCTGGCACCCCTTCTCCCTAACTACCACACCACACCGGGACGGAGTGACGTTTCATCTCTAGGACAGATTCAACGCATCGCTGCCCTGGCTGACGGTGGGTCTTTAGTGGTGGCTCGCTCGAACTCGTGACAAGGCATGCCACGATCCGATACCATACCACTAACCAATATGGCCTGTTTTTCTCAAATATCATTCTTCGTTTTTTCATTTTTTCCCACAAAAACACAACACATACATGTTTTGAGTTCACTTGCTCGATTCCAGCTCGAACTCGAATAAATAATTTCCTTAGAACAACATTTTCGAAAATTTAAGTGGAATAAATCTCTCATTTATAGCCAATTTTATATATATATATATATATATATATAGCATATATATATATATGGTTGGTTGGAGCAGAGAGCAGAACTTCGCACTTTGAACAACAAAGGGGTTGTTTACAAAAGTGCGTGGTTTTAGCAATGCACCGAACCAGCGGTCACCGATAACCTGATTATACTGGTAAAAACTTAGCAACAGGTGGGTTTATTGCCATGTACCCCACGAAAAAATCATCTGATAGCATATGAAATTTCGAAATGAGGAGAGTATTGGCGTGAACGTAAAGCGATGACGAAAAGCATCGGCGTTGAAAAGGAATACAACGCATACGGTATGGAATCAAACAAAAACAAGCTTTATTGAACGCATAGTATCGTGACCTCGCGATTGTTCATCCAACAGGAAGAACAACAAGCAGATGTTCCTTAATATGGTATATATGCCCTCCTTACTACAATGGTTGCTTTTGCACCGTTCCGCACATACCAGAACCAGTTGCGCAAATATTTCTGGAGGTAGAGTGCCCATTCCTCAATCAACACCCGTTTGAGAGTTGTTGGTTGTTCTCCGGATGATGTGAGTGTGAGGGCGATACGTTCCCCGTGCCATCCCACATGTTCGATGGGATTTAAATCTGGGGAGAGCACGCTGGCTGTAATCCATTTCGAGTGATTATCTTCACTTTCCAGCAGCTCCTCAACAGCAAGAGTGCGATGGCAGTGCATTAAGTCATCCATAAAGATGAAGCTCCGGGCCACGGCACATCGGAAAAGATGCACATGGAAGAAGTACCTCCTCACAATAGCGATCCCTGGTTACAGACCCTCTGTCGAAAATGGGAAGCTTTCCAAGTTCCGCCGTTCAGCATAATGCCAACCCAGACAAGAACCCAGACCACGGTAACGATGCCTTCCTTGATGCGCCGGCTGGGGATAAAACCGGTCCCGATCTCTCTCCAAATCAAAAACGCGTTGAGAATCGCTTCTGGTACTGAACCGACTCTCATCCGTAAAGAGAACACGACCTACTGGATCAAGCTGTCCGAAGCTTGTGTTCTCTCGTCCCACTGTAAACGGTGGCTTGGTGGCCATCTTTCAACGGAGGCAGCGTTCAGACGCAGGGTGAACAGGCCCCCTTAGAAGGCGTTCGGCCACAGTAAACCGCTACACTTGTCGACCCGTTGCTGTACAGAGTTTATAATGGTGCTTGCCGACTGCTGTCGAACTTTTTTCGCCTGCTGGATGATATATCGGTCATCCCCGCAGCACGTCCTCGGGCGTGTCAATACCCAACCTTTCTAACAGCTGTACCCGTGGTTTGGAACGCTTTCCAAGCGCGCGAAACGACACTTTGTTGATTCCGAACTCTGCAGCTGGCCATCTCGGTGACAGTACGCCCCTCCTCCAGCTTTCCGGATCATTCTTCCACGTTTGAAGTCATCCAGATGATTTTCTGAAATATACTTCACGAACTGACTCACTGGCACTTTGCAGAGAATATGGTGAATTGCGTCTCCGTTCTTCATTCTACTGTTGGGAGCAGCGCGCGCCGACATCACGCGTTTTGCGTACGATCAATATCGCTTCTGACGTTTTGTTCCTGATAAGCTTGCATACGCATGACGTGCTTCTACTGACTTTACGTGTTCCCTACTGATCTCCAGACCTCCTTTTCTGCAATTTCATGGCTATCTGCTAAATTTTTACATTGTTGCTTAAGTTTTGCATACCAGTGTATTTACAACGTTAGTATTTAAAATAAGAACAATATTTTAAGAAGAATGTATTAATATTACTTATTGCGATACAATTTGTAATGTAAATTGATGTTAAAGTTTTGTGGTGATAGTCGCACATTCATTAATAAATATCTCTGGACAGTTATGACAGTTATAACAATGTTCATAGTCTGAATGTGATAATTCTCGTTTACATCTGAAATATGTATCCGTCTTTTCGTTCTGAAATTTCAGTATTTAATGGTTTTATCCAAAAACTAAGTGACATAATATACTGTGTCATTATTGTACTGGTTATACAGGAATCGTTACTTCAACTGTATGATTCTGGGTGAATGAGTGAATATATTAAGGTCACACTATTCAACTACACGAGGGCCTTTGGGGACGGACCTCGTCATTTTGAACCATGTTAGAGTGACGAGGACGACACCTGAACTGGTACCCCCTTTTCTAACCACCATACCAACGGGAGGTCATTTGAACATCGACAAATTTAACGTGCATCGCCCTCCACCGCAGCGGGTCTTCAGTGGTACTACGCTCGAACTCATGACACGCCGGCCAAGAGTCTGTTACCTTAACCACTGAAGCTGTCAAGTAAGTACTGTGGGCGATTCTTGAAAGTTCTGACTTAAGTTAGGTCAAGTCCCGGATCTTTCCAAAATTTATCTGTAGAGGGTGTCATCCGGTTTTCTTCTTACAAACCACTCATGTTAGTCATTCCTTTTGTCGGAATGTGAAAAGTAAATCCCTTCTGAAGTGTAGCTGACTTATGTTATGGAACACGATACTAATACGGAATATATCTTCAGATAATAAAAATGTCTCAACGTTAAAAAAAAGTTTGTATTGTTGTATAACACGTATATTAATTTATTATACTGAGTTTTTAAAGTTGCAGGATATTTTTTTTTACGTAAATGGGCATTTTTTTTACTTTCAATTTAAAATTACAATACAGAGAGCGATAAACAAAGCATAATTTATAGAAGAAAAAACCCGACTAATTTAACCCTCTGACAGGAACATCCATCTCTCAGACGGGTATGATTTGCTTTGATGGCTGTAGATAACGCTGTGGTGTGATATTTCGGGGGGCTGCCTTGACATCTTCAGTTGGACTCGACCCAGTTAAAGAATAACGTGGTGGTACATGGCGATTTTTTTCAACTCATGATATATGCGATTTTTCTTAACTATCATCGTTAGGGATTGCACACCGTTGGTATCGCACGGTATTTTAAATATTTGGTACAATTTTGTGCAATGGCCGATATTCACAAGCTAAATACCTTGTTTTTCATATTCTTACCAGGAAATTTTTAAATTTTCTCCACAATATGTTCAAGGATCACCAACTTAGCAAAATAGTATATGTTTTTGTTTTTATGTCACCCTAACGGATGAAATCAGTTTGACTGTAAATATAAAGTTGCATCGTACAATCAAGAGAAATGATAAAATATGTGAATTATCCAAGGAGGAGGGTCAAACCTATTTTATTACAGCTTAGAGCGATCGTGCACATGCGTAGGATTCGTAGTCTGATATTCATATATGTGAAAACAAAGGTTGTAGTTGTGAATAAAGTGATTAATATTCTGATATTTTTTAAATTGGGGGAGTTTGTTAGTCACATTGTATTTGCATATCATACTTGTATTTACAAATCATCATAATTTTATAAAGAAAATGAAAAAGAAGTAAAGAGACTAACCAATTCAAATTTGATCAAGTTTATAGTAAATTTTCTTTTAATTTTTTACCCACAAACATTATTCACATTCAGAAGAATTCGGTACAGTTGTAGAAAATGAGATTATGATACTGATGTCGGTAGTGAAAAGGAATTGTCTCTTGAAGAGAAAAATTAGAATTAGGGATAACTAAAACAATTTCAACAAACCAAAATACAATACAGAGAAATCAGCTATATATAAAAACATTCGATTAGACATAAATAAAATATATCACTTTTGCTAAAAACCCCAACCAACAGCTATTTCCGAAAGAGGTTTTCGAAAGCTAGAAATTTTTTACAAAATTTACCTTCCAGGCGCTTAATAGCAGTACAAATGCATTATGTTTTTTAAGATCACATTTCAAAAATTTGTAATGAATAGTGATATTTACACTTTTATGTGATTTAAATAAATAAGATGCCTTTTTTTTTTACTTATTTTTGTTATTCTGTATATACTGTTATAATTTAAAAATTACAAATTAATTTTTTTGTGATATTTACACTCTCTAATAAAGCTGGAAAATAAAACAAACACCTGTATTTCCTAAGACTTCTATTACCGGTATTAAAACCGGTATCCTGGTATTGAGATCTAAAAAATACCGATTACCGGTATTGAACTTATGGTCCGATATTGCAATCCCTAATCAACGTCTATCAGACGGATATTCCTGTAGTTTTTTTCGTGTTTGGTATTATTATTTTTAATTACTTTTTAGTGAATATAAATAATTTTTAATCCATTTTTATAAAAATACTAGTCACAATTCTAGTGATAAAAATATATTGTTGTGCTTGATTTAACCCTACACATCTTGTTTGAGCCATACTCAATTTCATGAGTTATAAGGACATTTAAAACAGTCCTTAAGGTAATAAAATTAAAAAAAAATTACGTACCCGTCTGTCAGATGGATAGGATTAATCAATCGTTAGGGTTAATCAAGTGAGAGAAGGCTAATAAAAAACTTTCTCGATCGAGTAGAATAAAACATTAAGGCGCGGATACTTTTCTTTTAGATAAATGCAAATTTCACTAACATAGCTAAGCCAAGCGATACATTGCCAATTTTTTTTATATACAGTTGAAAATTGAGGTAGATTACCGCATAAAAATAAACGCACAAAAAATTTTCAAATATTTCATAAATTCTTACATATAACGAACTAATTCGTGGAAATACTACAGATGTTTTTTTATGCGGTGGATAGGGACCGCATAAAAAAGTCGCATTTATAAAATATGCCAATTATTTACGAAATTTATGTAAGAGTACTTCCACAACAAAATAAATAATTAAATATTACACATGGAAACATTTTAAAAACATATAGTTTCTCATTGTATACACGGATAAGTTTTCAAAATGCACATACATAATTCATGGCTACTCATCGTAATCCAAAGCCCTGTAATGAATAAGTTCAAAATCTCTTTCGTCACACTTAAAGGTACAATTTCAATTGATTTATTTTTTGGTAACATAAAGTAAGAGATAAGTTTTTGTGACGAAGGTCGGGTGGTCACACACACACACACACACAGGTTGCTTGTAAATGTCACGATAACCAGATATACATGATTGAAGCTCTTTTTGGAATTTTATACTCCTTTTTTAATTGGTACCTATTTTAAGAAAATTCTTTTCCAATTTGTTGGAAAGCTGGATCCCTGCATATTTTTATCCGCTCTCAAAGAATCCGGTTCTTTTTGACCGTCTTTATAATTTATCAAATTATTGATAATGCCTTAGTCATTTAAAGTTTCGTCTTTAATCAAACGCGGGCTGCTGGAGCGTTTGGAGAAAGCAACTGAATGCGCATGCGCCTGGACTGAATAACAAATGAACAGAGCGTCTTGAAGTGTCTACATTTCAGTGTGGCGTAATGTACACCCCCACATCACGGAAAGGGGGGGGGCAGGATTCTAGAGGCCCAGGGCCTGACTGACGCTAAATACCTATTTACCTAATTTATAAACTATTGAAGGCAAAACCTGACTTTCAGGGGGACGGGGTCCTTCCTAACATTCTCCGTTACGCCACTGGTAAATAGATAGAAAACATTACAATGGCGCCAAAACCGAATAAAAAAATATCGCACAAAACAAATCGCATAAAAAAAGACCGCACAAAAACAGGTTCTATTATATAATCGTAATCATTTATACAGTAATTATTTTTGCGTTTGCTTTCTTTCTAGAATTTAAATTTTGCTACTACTGAACATGAAAATCTGGGACTTCCTTCAAAAGAGGAACAAGCTGAAATATTTTTTGAAGAAAAAGGCATTTTGCCTAGTAATATAACGTGAGAAAAAACAGTAAATCAAGTCATACTTTTAAGATGGCATTCGATGGAGATGCAATTTTGCTACCAGTCGCAGAAAAACAGCATACGTAAAAAAACATACCCTGAAACATCAAAGTTGTCTTTTTTAAATGTCGTTGAGGCTCTTTTACAATTGGAGCGAATAAATGTTGTCCGTGAAATGGTGTTAGAAGCAAGTAGACATGATCCAAAATACAATTGCGAATTTCACCAGTTATTTGTGAGAAGTGTGTTTCTATTACTTTAAAGAATGTTAACAAAAAGAAGATATAAATGTGTGTGTGATTATTGATATAGATTACACCTTGTTTACAAAGGAAAAAAAAGCAACGTAGAACTTATTCTACCCACTGTCTACATTGTAATCTTACAGGACTATTGATGACTATTTGAAACTGTACTTGTAACATTTCATTTTGAATATTAACAGCGGATTCAGTTTTATATTAGAATTAGTATGATATCAGAAATGCTAATTTGTGCTTGAATAGCATCTTTCCAGCAAAATTTGAGCATTTTTATATTAAACGGTTGAATGAAATGCATTATTTTTAAATTTCCTCGCGTAAAAGACTCGTTCATATTTATGTGCATCGTAAAATTTAAGAAGGGGTTTTGAAATGATCCTATTAGGTCGCCTATTTTGTGTATGAATTATCAGAGGAAAACCATCACCGAAGGCTTATTTGTGGGTTGTGTGTGTGTTTTGTATATGTTCTAAAATTTCCTTAAGGCAGGGCGTTTCTCAAATTATGGGGCATGCCCCCGTAGAGGGGGAGGGCGTGATAACTGTACGAGGGGGGTCGAGCATAATTGAAAAGTCGAAAATAGATTATTTAAAAAAAATTATTAATTTTACTGAAAGTAAACAAACAAAATACACTCTCACATAACAAAAAATAAAATGTTCATATACACTGACAGAATACTCTTGTAAATGTGTCAATACTACATAATGTATTTTACAATTAATTTAACAATACTAAGTTAAGAACAAATTTAATAATTACCAGGGACTCCATGGCCTTGTGTGTGTGTGTGTCATGTGTAAAAATTTTATTTTTTTTTGATACACGTTTATAATTAATCCCTCTTAACTGCCGATTTAAATTGCGATTTTCCCCAATGTCACCCTTCCCCGTAGGCACGCGTAGGCGATGTATTGAGGGGAGGGAAAATAAGCAAATTTTTCTGAAGTAAATAAATCCTTCACAAACACTATAATGATCCTTTTTTACATTCCAAAAATTTTGGGGTCATCTTTTGCATAGGGTGCACAGAAAAGACGACTTGGGAAAGGGAATTTCCGACCGAGGCAATTTTGGGGTTAACTGAGGAGACGTTTATACGCCGGTGGCATTTAAGTGGTTAAAGCCCTATTGGGGGCTTTTTTGCCGATTGAAAATTGAATTCAATGCATTTTTTTTGTATGGGGGGGATGGAAACTGGGGATTGAATATTGGGCAGCTAATATTGAAAGTTTGAGAAACAAATCCTTTAAAGGGAAAGCATTATTTTTTTACCCAGTATTTTATCATAAGAACATTAAGTTAAATGTTTTGTTTTTGGCTATAAAATAAACATACCTTTGATTCAAAGGCAACCTACCGTATATTAAAAAAAAATTACGGTCAGATGCAACACTTCAGTATTTAATAATCCACCGATCAATATATAGTCGAACCTCCATATTACGAACCTCTATATTGTGAATTTTTCTATATAGCGAACTTTTTCCTGGGAACAAGAGCATTTCACGATTTTCTTCGTAAAACAACCTTCCAATAGCGAAGTACTTTTTCTATATATAACCAACTTTTTCTCTTGATTCAATTTTTTCTCCCTTTTTTAAAGTATTTCTCTCAATACATTTCAAGTTATTTTTTCTTTTAATTCATTTTATGGCGGACATAAATCTTGAACTGGTTTTATTAGGGACCTTGTTCGCCGAGAGCTATAGAATTCTGGACGTTTTATCCAAGGGCAACGTTTGCCCCTTTCTTTAACCTGGAAAACATTTTTGATATCCCTTTTCACCTTCAGTGAAGTTGCCTCGTGTCCCCGTGTGTTTCATTTTGTGGTGTTGATCAGTCATACTGGTAATTTCGTTTCTTGTAGCTCGAAAATGTCAAAACGTAAGTGCTTGAGCATCAAAGAAAAAAAATAATTCTTCATGAAGTGAATAACGGCGTCAAGAAACTTTCCTTGCAGTTTTTATTTCTTTTTGATAGATGAAATGTTTAGAATAAATATTATTAATTTACTAAAAGGTTTGAATACTTATTTTTTTTAATATATAGTGTTTATGAATTTAAAATTTGTTTTATGGGGTTTATATAAAGAAAATTGAAAGATGGACCTTTCTATGCAACGAACTTTTTTTCCGGATATAGCGTCTTCGTAATATTGTATTTCAGAACAATGTTGCGTGGCATATTTTCCAAATCTGGTTTAAGGATAAACCGAAGAGAAAATAAATTTATACTACAAAACGTTTAGGATAGCCTACAATAGAGCTAAATCAATTTACCATCTAGAAGTCTAAGCAATTTTAACCCATTGTATCATAAGAAACCAAGGTTTTTGTTTGCACATTCCACATAAAATAAACATGTAACCAGGTATTATTAAGGTTGGTGTTTTTTTAAAAATTTGTATCCGTATCTAAGTGTTGGAAAGTTCGAAAAATAAGCAAGCATGGTTTTGGGTAATGACAGTCCAATTACAACAAATCATGTTGCATAGAAACACATTTGCTGTTTTCTAGCGAACTGAAACAAAAACAACATGATCGAAAAATGTTTTTTTCCCCTCAATATGGTTTTTTTTAAAACCTTAGTTGGTTGTCAATGGTTTGTGCGTGTAAACAGCCACAAAAAACTCTTCGCAACAAAATGAATTAGCATAAACTACAGATGAAATATTCTATTACCATGGAAATATGTTTTGTGTAGAAACAACAGCCGTTTTTTACATCGGTTTTCTATTGGAAGCAAATTACATAGAACGAGAGTAAAATTAGTGAGTTACAGAGAACGTTTTTCCCGTTCCAATACAATTGATTATGTATTGAAGCAAAAATTAAGATCGAAAACAGCTGTTGAGGAAGTCTATATTATTAAAATAGTTTTTTAGGGGAGGTGCATCTGGTAGTTCTTCGAAAACTCGATCGAATTAGAGAAGATATTCTTGTAAACAACAAAATAAATTACTATGGTAAATGTGATGCTCTACAAACGAGCAAAATTATTTTAAATTGATTGTTTGATTATTGATTTATAATGTTCGTGATAGAGAAGATTTTACCCGAAACTTGATGCACATTTCGTAAAAGTCAAAATATATTAATGCTATCAACTGTTAATCAGGAAGAAAGGGAGAGAATATTTTGCAATACAATAAATTTAGTCAACCCGTATTTCTTTATTTTTCCTTCATAAGAAATGAAGTTCAATGTGTGTGTGTGATCAGTTATACTAAACTCAATTATTGGTTAGTATTACTTAACTTTTATACTGAAAGTCTAATCCATTCGAAAACAAATGATTATTTATGATCATAAAACGAAGATGGAATTTTAGGCAATAAAAATAAGATAAGTCAATATTGTAGTATTAACAAATCTTTCAAATTTATGTAGTGTATTCAAGTTTTAATTCTCTCGCTACACACACACACAAATCCTTTTGTAGAAGCCTTTCTAACATAGAACAGAAGTTTGTTTCTTTCCCCTTTGGGCCCATATTATATCAATCTACCTTATTTAACAAGATTTTTTTCAAAGAAATTTCCTTTTTCAATAAAAAAATTATCCTTTTTTAAAGAGAAAAGTTATTAGTTTTCTACGAATTGTTGTATATTAAGCAATATTTCAATTATTTACCTTTATTTAAAATTGGTATTCCACTGTCGCGTCTTCCGTAGAATAAAATTTATGCTTTATTTTTTACAATGCGACACTAAAGCTGAGGGTAGGGGACAATTTACAGTATTAACTCTTATAATTGAAAATAATATAAGCTGGATATTTTGTTTAAAATACGTGTAACAAAATATTGGGTTGTTTGGAAAGTAATTTCGTTTTTTCCCGATAGAGAATATAATTGCTTTTTCCCCCCCACCTTCACACTTATGCCGCATAATCGTTATATGTGTTTTGAGAGCTGATACAGTAAGGCTTGCTTGTGAAAAAGTTCAATTGATTCTACGCAATAGTTTTGGTCGGTGCCCTTTCAAATATAGAGGGTGAAAAGCAGAATATTCAGCATATTTTTTACTATCGAAGAGGTAAAAATGCTGTTCACGCAAGAAAAAAAAATTGGGACAATTTTTTAGGGAAAAAGATGTATTAAAAATTTGGGGAGTACGAAACCCTTTGGGTTTACAAAAATTTAACCCCCTAATTTTGATGTTGAAGATGTACGACATCCTCGATGACCAGTTGAAGCTGTTAAAGACACAATAAAGGTATTAACTGATGCAAACCGGAGAATAACAACTTGTGAGATCACTGAGAGGTTAAATTTATCGAACCAAAACCCTTATTGACCACTTTTAAAGGCCCAAGCTTAACCCTCAAAATTTGGGCGGGATGATTTCTTCATGTTCTCACAGAAAGAAATTTGTGTTGTCGCGTTGATGCCTGTAATTTTTTTCAAACGTCAAGGAAATGGTCCATTTTTGAAGCGCATCATCACTGGAGACGAAAAATCGGTTGTCCATAACAATGTCAAACGCAAGAGATCGTGGAGTAAAGAAAAAATAGATGAACCTGCGTAAGCATTTCGAAAGCCAATATTCATCGAAAGAGGTGATGGTGGGAGGCTGTTTGATGGAATTTCAAAGGAATCGATTTTTTTTAGCTTTTACCAGACAACACAATGGTTAATTCTAATCTGTCCTGTGATCAACTGGATAAGAGCTAAATGATTCTAAAAAAAAAAGGGCCAGAATTGATCAACAGGAAAGGTGTAGTGTTCCGTCAAGATAATGCGAGACCTTATACGATTTAGGTAACTCGCCAAAAGATTTTACAGCTTTAATGGGATATACTGGCGTACCCACCATATTCTCTCGATCTGTCGCCTTCTGATAATTATTTGTTCTGGTCTCTACCTAATATTTTAGACGATAAAATCTTTTCTTCAAATGAGGAGGTCAAACATCACATGGATCAGTTTTTTGCCAGCAAAGAACAAAAATTTTATGATAGTGGAATCATGCTATTGCCAGAACGATGGCAAAAGGCATTGGAGCAGAATGAAAAATATACAATTCAAGAAAATATTTATTCATTATATGAATATTCTTTTTAATTTTCACATACACACTAGTAAATTTATATTTAAATACAATTCAAATTCAATAGGTTTATAAATTTATACACAACACACACTCCGTTCAATAGATTTATATAATATTCCATGAAGGAGGAATGGTACAAATGTTAAATTTGCATAACAGGTAGGAAATGCTGGTATATGCAAGTGATAAGCATTCAAGTGCAACTGAACAACAATATAGAGGAAGACACGGCATCTCAAACTCTCTATAAAGGGAAAGTTATGCAACTCATATCTCATTCGGAAATCGAATTTATACGTTGGTTGGTTGTGAATAGACCATGTTATACCTCCTTTAAGAAAAATGTCTATCAGCATATGTAGGAACTCATTAGCGGCAGGATCTCGGCCTATCGAGAATGCGGTTTATCGTTTCACGATATTGCTGCTCGCATTAGTCGGAATCAAACTAATGAAATAAATTGTTTCAAGAGGGTCTCGCCACAAACGGTCGAGATGAAAGACATGTTACGGGATCTTACAGTCACATCACGGACCATCGTTTCCTTTGACTATGATTCATGAGGTGTGAAATAGACTTGAAGCAAGGGAGGTTTTGCCGGGCCCGTCATCCGCCCAAATTGACTGATGTTTAAACCCGGGGTTAGAACCATTTACCCCCCACAGCAGAAGGGGTACTAATTTTGAATCCTGTATACCCCCAAATTGCCAACAAATTTAACCCTGTTTTCTTCCTACCATGCTGTATGTGTACAACAAGTAAAATCATTGTTTTTCTTTCTGGTGTTGCAATTTTAATGGTTAGAAGTGTAAATATTTTAAGTACCCATAATGAAATTCGGATTTTTAAATTTTATACAAAATAAGCAGTTCATGTAATTTTTTATGAAAAAAATAATAATTTGAGGAATATTTTTCATTAAAAAGCTTTAGGTCGACTTTTCAGTTTGCCTCTATCAGCCTTATTTATTGTAATTTAGATAAATCGAAACTTCGAAAATTGTTGTGTCCAGTTTTTTTAATCTCGTTTTTTCCAGTACTTTATAGTCTAAAAAAAAAGAACTTGAATTATTTCTTAATACAACTTTTGTTATAACCTTTTAAAATTAGACAATAAGGAAAAAAAATTTTTTGTGGGGAAATTTAAAATTTTTTGTTCCCAAAAAAAAATTTTTTTTTTGTAGTTGAACTTATTGTTTTTTGTAATTTGCAATCGTTTTAAATCGTAGAGTACAAATTTTGAAATTTTCGCTCATCTCATTCGTATTTTTATTTATTACGAATTCATCATTTGCAGTTTTTATTTATTTGTTTATTACGTTTAAGTAGAACAAGTAGAAAAAACCGGTATCGTTCTTTTTGTTTTTGTTACTACCCTCATCGACTTCTTAGAGCAACTTTAAATTTTTACTAAAATTACAAAGATGAAACACATTTTGAATTATTTTCAGATTCAATTGACTTTAAAGTTTTGAGTTAAAAGCTTCTTGGCCCGTGTAGAAAAACAGTAAGTTGGAAAGTGCAGTCTGTTCTTACACATCCGGAACACACTATTTTTATGGTTTGGAAAAGAAAGTTTAAAAAGAAGCAGAAAGGCACTTCATTTGTTGTCTGTTGACTCTTCTGTCTTGTCCCGGCACCAGGATGAAATGAAAGCAACCAACGAACCAAGACAGGGAGCAAGGGAAAATTTCTTTCAAAAAAATAAGAACAGCTGTTTGTCGTTTAGATTTCGAGACATAAGTTGGGTAGATAAAGTTACAGTTAAGAGGTTACGGCAATAAATAAATAAATTTCGCATTAGCTTAAAAAAAGGATTTGGAAGCAACGAGTCGGTAAGTGAATAACTTAACGGAGATATTTATATTGTCTGAAACAATTATGAATGGCATTCAGAATTGAAAAACGGTTCTAAGTTTTCTAATGACTTATTTAATCACTCATATTGTTATTTAAAAAATAATGAAGGGAAATTTGAACTGGCAACTTTTTACAAGGAGATAAATCACATGTAAAAACATGTTAATGGAGAAAACAACGAATTGCTTTGCCATATTTATTCTCAATTTAAGGCTTCCATTTCAATGAATCCAAATGGAAGACAATTATTCTTAAACTTGATACATGGCACGAAGACAAAACCTCCTTATTTATAAGATACATTGCTTGCTCTACTGAGCCATACAGTATTACAGTAAACTTTTCAGAGTATAACTTAAACTTTTATACAGTCATCAAAATATTAATTTATTTTTAATATTTAAACTTGAAGGATCAGTGCATAAATATATAAAAATAATGCAAGATGATTTAACACACGTATTTTTACTTATGATTACTCACCTCATATCTGTCAAAAAATTCTACCAGAAAGTTGGATTTTTAGTTCATGATTTTTAAAAAATTAATACATAACTGCAATATAAAAAACATAATACACTCTAAATAAAAAATAAAACTACTCTTTTTTTTTGGCTCGTCATTGAAAAATATAAATTCAAAATCAGTTCTTTTCCTTTTCCTAGAATTAAAAGTTTGTAACATTAGCATTTACTAAAGTGTAGAAAGTTGAGAAACTTATGAAGAAGATAAAGCAAAAGGAGCAACATTTGTCATATTATAATAGCTTAAGGGGACATGGTACAATTTACACAATTTTTTCTAATTTAATGAATTTCATAACTTTTTTGGTTGCCTCCTATGTGTATGTATGATGTAAAACAGATTTTGTGCTCAAGATTTCGTAAAAAGCTAGCCATTTAATTTCTTAAGCAAAATACTTCAAACTTATGAAGTGATTTTAAAATACTACTCCTCCTACAAAAATTGACGTACATATATGAAATTTGATTTACAAGTACGTTAAACTATGTATAGCAAAAATTGGTATGGGTTTTGTGACAACATGATCGATATTCGTACAATGTTCTTTTTATAAATGCTTATTGAAAATTCCTTAAAAATGTGTAAATTCTAAATTCAATTATTTTTAAAAAAATAAGTATTGATTTGATATTGAAAAACCAACTTTTATTCCATGTATTATTAGCAACAAGTGAAAGAAATTTCCAAGTATTAAGCACAATAGAAAAAAAGACTTAGCATTTTAAATGAAGACAAACTAGTTATTTTATCCTTCTGAGATAAATCAGTTTAAAAAGTTTTGATTTGCCATTGTGTGAAATGTGAATAAAAACAAACGTAAAAGTTATCATAACTCTGCGCTCTTTAAACTTAGAGCTTTCAAATTTTGTTAGTTTGTAGAAAAGTAAATAAAGAACAATTTAGACTAAAAAAATTAGATTTGATTTTTTGACCTATTTTTGTTAATTGAATCGTACTGTGTCCTCTTAAACCGAGGAAGTCAATTACCAATAGTTCGCAGTATGCTATTGTTTTATTGAAATTAAGACCCATATGTTACAACAGTTATTTAAATAAATTTTGTCTATTTCTGATTTGCTATAAATGATTAGTCAGAATTATTTCAAATGTGTCAAATTTAGGATGAGTCATATGTTATTCTAGTGAGTAACCTATGAATTTTTTTAAATACATAAAAGAAATGAAAATAGAAAAGATGTAACAATAAGTGTAATAGTAATTAACATATCTGCGAAGTATAGCCTCTCTAACTCGAGGTTTCTTCCGTCCATCTCAATAGCGTTTTTAAAAGAGGTCTCAGGGGTGTTAAATTTCTCTATAGGGCTTAAAATATAAACAATTTTCAAACAGATATAATTCTTTTAAATTTAAATTAAATAATTTAATCTTTTACTCATTATTTATAAGGGAATGGGGCTTCAGAAAAGTGTAAAATGTTTAAAATATAATCATAATTTAAAAAATTATAAGCATACGAAAATAAGAAACATTTCTGTATAAGAAATATTAATTAAGTTTTACGTTGCACATGCTATTTTTTTTCTAAAATAGTAGCTTTAATTACTAGCTATAAGTTGAGATTTTTATAAAGTTAAATGTATTTCCCCCTTATTACACTGTAGTATTTTTCTATAAATAGAATTCTAAATTACATTTTTTTAAAAATTGAAACAATTACATTTTTAAAATTTTTTAAAAATTTTGATATTTTTCAAATATTTTGAAATACAAAAGATATATTATTCTTAAATTAAGTAGGACTTAAAGAGTATGATACATTTTATAATTCTATAAAGTTTTATACATCAGAGGCTACTATTTTAGAAAATAGTGTGCGCAACGCAAAAATTATTTAATACTTGTCACAGAATTATTTCTTATTTTCGTATGCTTATAATTTTTAAAATTATAATTATAGTTCAAACATTTTGTACTTTTTTGAAGTCTTAATCTTTTGTAAATAATGTGTAAAAGATTCGAATTATTTAATTAAAATTCAAAAGAATTATACCTGTTTGAAAATTGTTTATATTTTTACCCCTCGAGACAAAATTAACACCCTTGAGACTCCTTGCTAGAACAACGCTCAATACAAGAGAAAGTTACGACCGAATAGAAAATAAATAGTCAGTGAGACAGATCACAGAGAGAAATAGAGAAAATTGTAAATACTTTTGAGGATAATATTGCCACATTGATTCGTGCCAAGTTCCTATTGTCGTATCCACTTTTACAATTCAAGAAATTCAGAAGTTTTTGAATTGGCACCTCCGAAGGGTTGCATTTGGTTCAGATAAATGCAAAATTAATTCTTACCCTTTATTTTTTGTCTTGTCTGCAAAACGTGTAATACTTTCTAGCAGTCAATAAAAGTATATTACTGCAATATTTTGCTTTTAATCATTTCGAGTTTGATTCAATGGCTTTTACGCCCATGCTGCGTTAGAATTCTCCGGGAATCTTAATAATGAGGACGACTTTTACTTCAACCAACATGAGGGAATGCCACATAAACATTATTTATCCATGTGTTTCCATGATAATTAAAATCACTTGTGTGAGTGGATCAAAATTTGTAGGAAACAAAATTCTGTTCAAAAAACAAATTCTGAGGCAATTATCATCCCTTATGTTTTCATGTAAATATTTGTTTGATTTTTAAATTTGTAATTAAGAAGTAATTAAGATAAATAATGAGACTATAGTCCAAAAAAAAAAAAACAAATGAGCTGAAAATTATTTTGAGAGATGAAAATCGATAAAATTAAAAAAATAAAGGATGACACAATACACTGGTCCTCTCAAATTTTAAAACGAATTGAAAGTGATTTGTTTCACATATTTAATATTTCTATTTTTTCATAAACTTTAAAAACAAAAATATGTCACGTGTTTATTCAGGGCTTTTGAAAGAGCCTTTTGTTGTTGCTGTCGGGGTCACCCACGTAGATAGTTAAGTACAGCTAGGGACGAATCCAGAACATCTCCGGCTTAACTTTTATCCGCGCATGCTCAGTTGAAGAAGCAACAAGAAGAGCTTCGTTCCAGGAATTTAAGAGACAAATGCCTTAAATACGCTGTGGCTGTCAAAGTAAACTTAAAATGTAAAACGTCTGTTTCGAGAATAGAAAAAAAATAAGTTTGGGTTATTTTTTTCCCCCACCGTAGATGTTTTTCCCAAAAAGTGGGGGAAAAAAGGATAAAAAAGGGAAAACAAAAAAAACCCCAAACGGGAAAAATTAAAAAATAAAATTAATTTAATTGAACATATCTGTTGTTTTAAATGTATTGAATTAAATTCCTAGTACAAATATTTTTTTAATCATCATCAAAATGAATGGAATATGAAAAAAATTTAAATTTTTAAAAAAAATTAAATTTTTCTTTTTTCCCCTTGAATTATGCTTTATTTTTTTTAATTCCCACAACAGTTTTTTTCTTTTTCAAAAGGGTTTAAATTTTAAAATTTTAATATCGTTTAAAAAGGTATACTAGTATTGCGTATTTTTGAGTCTGCAACCATATGAACTTCATCGATATGGACATTGATCGAACAATGATACAACTCTAAAGTTCTGGATAGAAAAAGAATTACAAAAAATATCGAATTCTGGAAATGAATTCACGATATGCGGATAGCTGTATTAAAAAGGTGATTGAAAAAATTTTGTAATGCTACCAAGAAATTCAAAACTTAAAATAAATCTCAAGGAATATATATTCAATAAATTCAAAGAATGAAACAGATAAAAGGTTTTTGTATTTGCCGCGTTAAAAATATTCGATTGAGTTTTCAGAAATAATTTTGTGGTTGTAACTGAAATAATATACCCTTTTTTGTTATACATATATCTAGTAATAATACTTAAGTAGTTATTGTGAAAAATTCAATGCTAATATAAAATTTCATGTAGCATTTATTTATATATTTGAATAGTTTTTATATATTTAGTTACTTTCGAACGAATTCGAAAGTTGCAACTGGAAACTCGCCAAATCGATTCAGATTTATTTCGAAGCGAATTGATTTTTGATCTAAGCCATTTGAATTGCAAATTTTTCGAAACTCTACGAGTTTTTGAATTCGAACTGTTTCCGATACTTAACAAATAATTTAACTTGAAATTCATGACGAATGTTTCGTTCTCAGAGTATTTATTTATTTATTTGATATTCTAACTTGAATGGCCATTTTGAAATTTAAAATTTTGTCATTCTATACATTTTACTTTAATATAATTCTATATTTATGAATTGATAATTTAAATTTCTTGAATTAGAGTAACTAACAAAGTATTATTTATCGAAAACATTAGTATAAGGACTCTTTAAAATATAGATGAAATAAAATGGATATATTTTTTGGAGCTAAGAATTTTAAATAAACATTTGGCATCTTGAAAATCGCAATCTACGAATCGAAGAAACGATAATAAACTCCTAAGATTCTTCTTCACGGAGTGGCAGTATTATTGTACAATCGTTTTGAATTTTAAAATTAATGCAAGAGGGGAAATTCGACACCGGAAGAATGACTATATTGTCGGCTTTCTGTTTAATTAATGTAAATATTATTGTGAAAACAACACTTATGTGTGTGTGAAACTTAATTGCATTCGAACTAATGTTTATAGATGAATTTTCTTGTCATTTCATTCGATTATAGAACACAAATTTGTATTTTATTGTTCTAAAATCTCTTAAAAGCATGCGCATTTTAGTCTATAATCACCATATTGAAGATCTTGAACTTATTTGAACTTATCTATTTTTAAAGAAATAATCTTAAAAATAAAAGATTTAAATTTTGCAATGAATTCCATGACCCAACCAATAGATGTACGAAAATAAAATAACAGGCAACATCGTTAAGGATCATTTCGGATAACGGTACGGAACGTTTGAGTTTTCCATGACTAAAAAAATTTATTATTTATAAAAAAAAATAATTGGAAGGAATAAAAACATGATTCTAAAATTCCTGGTTTTTTTTAATATACATGCAAATAGTTTACATTTATTACTTACTATAAAATCTATATGAATTCATGAAATTTTAAATGATTCAGAGTTTAAGCATATCGTATCGCTGTGCAGTTAAGAATATATACTGCATGCCTAAAATACAAGAGCACGCTTAATGTTACGTATTGAATAAACAAGCTGAATATTTGAAAGTATTAATTTCGAATATGGTTTAATCATTTGCATTGGTTTCAAAATGCTACAAATTTTATGTACCAAGGTAAAGACAATTTTTCAAAGTAGGCACTATTTTCAAACAAGATTTAAGAAATTATGAATCAAAATTGGAGAATTTTTTAATTGAGAATTGTTGATAAGTTTGAGAATTAAGTAAACTTTTTAACAACAGTTGTGCTTTCAAAGGAACCACTGCTATTAAAATAGAAATTAACTTCTTTTTGGCCCCGCCCTTTCTAAGAGCGAAACTAAAAGGGTTTTTTAAAAAAAAAAGTAGAAAAGTTTGTTGTCGTTTTTCGTTAGCAGCAGAGTCAACCACTCCTGAGCGAATAAACTTTACTTTGGACTTCAAACAAATTGTTGTTTTGTGTGTGTGTGTGTGTGTGTGTGTGTGTGTGAATTTCTTTTTGTACACCTCTCTCTCTCTGTACAACTGCATTAGTAACATCTGCTCCTTCATAAACAAGGACTTCTCAGTGCCTAAGAAAATAATAGTTTGAAAATCCCGTGACTTATGATACAATCATTGCATACAATCGAGGGATATATTATTTCGTTTTATTATTATCTGGAACATGGCGATATGCTAAAACTCTCGATCAACACCACAATATTAGAAGAAAAAAATCTAATGTATTCTATTTCTTTCTTTAAAAAGGTAAGAGGGAACGATACCCTCGCCGCCAGCGACGAATTGGGCTTTTCCAGCAAGTCCCAAAGAAACTTTTGGTACTGCGAGCACCTGTGGTGATCGAACTCATCCTCCTCCCTCTGCCGCAAGGACTCCGCCTCCTTCCGCATCTCCTCGTGCACGTGCTCCTTCTTTTGATGGTATTTGTGCTGGCAACAGGACTCCAGGTAGAGCTCGTCGATGCCCCAGTACTCGAGGTCATCGCTGAATGCCAGCACACACATTTCTTCCACCAGGTGGAGCTTTCCGGTACGATAGAAGTTGAGCACAGCACTGAACGAACGAGGATGCCGGTCGAAGAAGTACTCGTTCTCCATCAGGCTGAAAGAAAATTCAAAATAGTTTTAAAATTACTTTTTTTTTGGAATTTCAGTTTGTTTTATTTTTTTTTTTATTGAATATTTCGTCAGGGAGAGAGTGTGGAATTGAGTGGGGCAAAAGCTAATTTTGGCTAAACTGCACCAAATATTTGTTAAAATATTAAAAAAAAAACGACATTGGATTGAATTTTAAAAAAAAGGCAAAAACTTTAAAATTTAAAAATAAAAAAATTTATTTTTTAAAAATAAAAGCAAAGTGATTTTTGGGTTTAAAGGGTTTTTCCCAAGCCAAATAAGGATGAAACAGAGATGAATGCAAAAAAAAAAATGATGCGATGTTGGTTGAAAGCAGGCAATTGCAAATGTATGATAGAGGGACCTAGCATGAAAGGCATTCAGGAACATTCTCACCCCCAAAAAATTCCGGTGTGTAAAACGAGTACCTAATGCGAAGGCACGAGTCAGTTTAACATTGGTTCTTCGCCTTCACATCACAGGTCATGCTCAAAAAGACAGGTTTCGGAAAATTTTTGTTTTTTTTACAAGTCACCGTCGACACAGATCAGGCCTACGAGATTCATCGAGACTAAGGGCTAGATGTAAACCTGTTGTTAGCCGTAGCTTTGAGCACTATACTGGTGATAGTATGATTTGGGAAGTCCCCCATTTTTGGGGGGAAAAACCCCTTTAGGTGGTCAGGGGCCTCCCCTCTTTTCCTTCCCAACCTTACGAGAAGATTTGTGGCTCGGTGTGTATTTATTGTAACCCTCTCTCCCATGCCATGAAGGCATCAGACATTTACAAACATTCATACCTTCTCCGGGATTCGAACCCAGACCCAACGGCACAACAGTCAGCATTACTAGCCACTACACCGGATGGATGACGTA
>BMAV01013269.1:0-12477 GCA_019973955.1 Trichonephila inaurata madagascariensis
CCCGGGGCACTGGTCGTGCGATCAACTAATGCCCCCCCCGGATTTCAATGGTCAATATTAATTTGATTATTAATTTTAAAATAATCTTTAAAACGTTGAAATAATCGTAAAACCCGTTGTTATGGGTTTTCCCAAACAAAAGATATTATTTGGAAGAAGTTTCAAAGACCAAAAAATATTTAAATTGATGTGTGTTGTGTCATTCTATAAATTAAAAAACGTTTCTTTTTAGTTATTTTTAAACCCCAAAATGGGCGAAGAAAGCAAAAGCTTGATGCTTCCTCCTCGATCAAGTTCCGCATTTTGTAAAAAAAAAAAAAAAAACACAAATTTTTGAAGATTCGGGTATTTATCATAAGGGCAAGCTGTAAACTGATTATCAGCGGCTGGCAAAGAAGTTCAACTTTTCAAGACTTTCGACGTAACACTTGAAATTTTCCCATACCTCTCGGACCACATTTATACTTTTTTTTTTCGGTATTATGTATAGCAGCATATATGAATTTTGAAGATTTCAAAATCTAATGTAAACTTTTCCTTTAAATAAAAAAAAAGAATAAAAAAGAAAAAAATTTAAAAATTTTGAAAATTTAAAGAATATTTTTAAAATATGGATTTTGGGGAAATTTATGTACGAAAAAAGATATAAATTTATTTTATTTTTTTAAAATGTATGTCTTATTTAAAGCGGAAAGTCAATATCGACAATACACTAACCCCCATTCCCCCTAACCTAACCTCAGTTGGGAGGAAACCTGGGTTTCCCCAAAAACGTTATTCCCCATGAAGTTAATAAAGCGCCGCTCAGGTTGAAAAACCCTGACAGAGCTACACCCGGATTATTTTTCCCCGCACACGCGCAGAAAGCGATTTTCAGTGTTTGTTTTCGTGCAAGTTTTTTAAATAGTTTAGTTAGGATAGATTTTTGGGTTTTCGATGAATACCATTCAGAAAGTTTTTCCTGTACCCCCAGTTGATTTTTTTGTATGGAAAAAGAAAAGGAAAAATAGTTAAAAAAAGTAATTTGTTCAGGTTTGGCGATTACGAGTTTCAGAAAAATTCCATGACAAAGAAAATGTCGAAAATTGACTCTGCTAATTGAAAATAAATTAGAGAGCAAAAAACTACTTTTTTGCTCTTTTTTTTTAATTTAAATAACACTGACGGATCTGTTGTGATGCCCGCGCGGTTCACCACTCCGTCAGTTCATTAATATTCCGCGTTATTTCAATATACGCTTCATTTTTATGCTACTAACAGCATTTGTTTCCCGGCATTCTGGGCTGCGGTAGCCAGTGGTTAAGGTATCGGACCATGGCGGGCATGTCATGAGTTCGACCCCCGTACCATAAAGACCCGCCGTGTAGGGCAGCGATGCACGTTAAATCTGTCGAGAGCTGAAACGTCCTCCCGTTGGTGTGGTGTGGTAGTTAGGAGGGGGGGTGCCAGCTCAGGTGTCGTCCACGTCACTTGACCATGGTTCAAAATTACGTGGTCCGTCGCCAAAGCCCCGTGAGCTGAACAGTGCGACGTTAATATTCACTCACTCACTCATTCCCCGGCATTCTATTATTGTAAGTGCGGCTTTAACAAAAGCCAACACCAATTCTTTTTCATATTGCGTAAAATAAACTCTGTTGGCATTCATATTAAAAAGTTAGGATCCCGAGGTAAAAACAAGCTGGCATGAGGCGAATATAAAAAGCCGGAAGTCACGGGGTTTATTTCGACCAATGGGAATCGACCAGTAAGCGGGTTAAGAAACGCGGGTCAAGAATTGGAGGTTGAAACAGTGGTGGTGAAGTTCGAACCTGGGGATAATTTTAACTTGATTGCCGGTTACTTAACTCCAAGTTTCATCGCTGGGTTAGGTTAGCGGTGAATACGGGCGTAAGTCAAGTTCGCAACACATATTTTATTAGGACGATTCAAATACTCAAGTAAGTCAACAATTTTGTTAATTTGTTACTACTACCTGTTCACTGATCACACGCATGTTCGTCTCAAACACCCCCTCCGCCCCTCTCTCTGGTTAACGGGTCATTGGTCATGTCAGCCACCCAGTCTACAATCTTCGGGGATGCACTGCCCCTCTCTAATTGCAGCTAGTTTGTCCAATTATCATTCCTATACGCATTTGTTCAGTACATCTCTGACATTTTCTTCTATATTTCAAACCGGAGAAAGAAGGTTGGAATTCCTATTTATAATTATATAAATTGAATCTATAAATTACTTCCTTGAGTAACTTTTTAGGCATTTGAATGCTTTATTTCTTTAATAAATTCTAGAAAATGTGTGTGTGGGGAACCCCGATATTTCTATCAAAAATTTTAAAATTTTAGTTTGGAAAAGAAAATTTTTGGATGAAAAAAGAAATTTTTCCCCGTTTTTAATTTCTTTTCTTAGGTTAGTTTTACAGTACACCCAGGTATTTTTAAGGCTAGACCAACCCACCCCGGGCTCGGGCCTTAAAGGCCAAATTTGGCTCTAACTCCCTTGGGGGTCAGATCCGAATAAAAAACCTTCTCTCTCTCGTCAAATGATATTTCCCCGGCCATTTCCCCAAAATTAAAAATTTTCAAGGTATGCTAACAACATGGGGCATCAGTGGCCACAGGGGAGGAAGTCCGACCCCAAAAAGGTCCTTGATTTTTTTTCAATTGATTATAATCCTATACAATTAGATGTAAAATTTAATTATGTATTTATTTTTTTTAAAAAAATTTTATTAATTAATGTAAATTATTTATTCTATTAAATTTTTCTTCCCAAAAATCGGAAAAAAATCAAAAATATGTTGGGGGGGTGTGTTTGGGCGTGATACGAAATGGTGGACCCAACCTTGGACCCCCCCCCTTTGAAAAATTCCTGTGTGCCCAAGGGGACTTATTAATTTATTTATGTCGGTCCGCCGTGTTTTGGGCCTAGGCCTATAAAAAACATCATCATTACTCATTTAGTCGAAAAGCAGCAGTCATCTGGTGGGTTTTTGAATCCCGGGTTTGGGAATTTTTTAAAAAAAGAATGTTGTACACTGTATACTCAAAAGGTAGAAAGGAAGAATCTACTTTTGTGAAAAGGGACAGGGCCTAAAGAAATCTTAAAACATCGCTCAGTATACCCCATAAACAAAAATATTCGTTAAAACACATCTTTTAGCAGTTCTCTACCAATTTCAATAAAATTATAGGCTAGCACAAATATTTTGGTAAATTTAAGGAGGGTTTTTCCCTCAAAAACAATTTTTGGCGCCCTTAGTTCCTACCGGGAGTCGGAAACCTTTTAACTCCTGGGCCAAACAAACCCTTTACCAAATGTTTTTTAGCGGCCACACAGCGGGGAGTTTTTGGGAAAACAATTAATTCCCCGATAATACACCCAGAGTTAGAAATAAATTGAGGAAAATAAAGTTTTTTACAGTTTACATTAATTTTGCATCACTTAAAGATATTTCTTGACATAAAAATATACAGCATAAAAAATATAGCCATTTCTTCTATAATAATTCAAAATTATACACATATTATGCATTTTTAAACATATTTATTCAAACAAGAAATAAACCCAACATTTTTGTGGGTTTTTAGTTAAATAAAAATTTTTTGCGAACCAATCCGCTCGTGCATATTACAAAATCAGGGGTATAATTTGAGACTTTCAATTCGACATGATTCTGAGCATTTAGTTGTTAAACAATTTTCTTCGCGGATATGTAGAACCAGAAGCGGAAAGCAGAGTACATGCAATTTTCTCTCTTCAAAGGGTTAAATCTCTTCAGTAATGACATTCAATGCTTAACAAAACAGCTGTAAATTTATCTTTGGAGTTATCTTACGGATTTTTAATAATTCTGTAAGTGTCCTTAATTCTGAAGATTTTTATCAAATAAGGTCCATTACAAATTTATCCGCTCAATTTATTCGTTAACTTCCATCCACTCAAATACTGACTAATTTGTAGAATAGTGCAGAGTCACTGATAATCGTACCGTGTGCCACATGTGATACACGTGTCATTGGTTGCCAATCCCTGGTCTATGCACTTCATAGCTTTGAATGCGATCAAATGCAGAAATCAACAGTTATAAGTCTTAATTTCAGCGCAAAATATGTGAAAAAACCTGAAACCGACAAGCCCCAGAGCTAAAAAAGTAAGTCCATCCTATTCATTATACCACAATGGTAGAAGCTACATTTGTACCTATAAGAACAAAGCTGAAAGTTTGACGTTGATCTGAAGAATATATATCTCGCATCTGGTTCATTAATTTATTATTCAACTTACATCAGAGGGTTAATTAACTTTAATCAATGTCTATAAACGTGCGTGATGTATAAGAGTTGCTAATACAATGAACAATTCACTTTTGAAGATTAATATTATCGAGTAAAATTTTTTAATTTTAGAGAACAAAAAAGAACCGGATCTATTTTATTCAGCTACCTTTGAAATTATTGTATAGCTATTTTTGTATATCCGTGTCTGGAAGCGAAAACCTTACTGATAAAAAAAATTTTTATACTATAAATTAGTTTTGTTTATGAATATAAACTGTTGATTGAAATTACGCTTTCATAAAGCGAAGTAAAAGAATAAACTTTGAAGTTTTTCATCAAAAATATGAAAATTAATTTAATAAAAGTGGGGAAAGTTTCAAAAAGTGCGACATGATTTCAAAAAATGATTTATTTTTAAAGGCTTTAATTTCAAATTATTTTTAGCTCATATAGATTGAGTTAAACAAAAAAAAAGTCAAAGGACCTTTGCCTCTAAGTATATGTTGCGATTCTCCAATGCAAAAAACAGCATGAGTTGTCTTTAGAATACATACTTCCTTGTGGATAAAGAAATCTCCCAAGAGAGTATTCAAATGCATTAGAAATTTCAGAATAAGTTGCTCTAGTCAAACAAAAACAATTCAGGTCACGAGCTCGTGGTCATGGCCACTCGGATCTACGAAACCATCTAGGATAATATTGCTTTTTTTTCTAAATTTTCACAAAATTCATTTGAGTGTTTCCCATTTTTGTTAAATATTAGACGCTGCCCTTATTTTGTTTTCTTTAAGAACTTAAGTAAATTGTGTTTGTGTCTTGAGGACGTATTAGATTACAATATACCTAAATAGTAAAAATCATTTTCCATCAACGAACTAGAGATATACAGATCAAAATATAGAATGATATACATATAAAAACCAATAATAATCATGCCGAGTACACAAAAATCATTAGTATACCAAAGTGCAGGAAGCACTACGACAGAATGTTAAAGAAAAGCAAAATTTCAACATTGAAAATATAATTTAAAGTTCCGGATACAATTTCTCTTTAATAAACAATTTATGGCCTCCGAGGTCCAATTTATCCAATATCCAATTTATGACCTCCAATAAAAATCCTACACCCAGGTAACATTAAAAATTCATTGCTACCTATTCTACAACATTTTTAAAGAAATCCAGAAATGCACATGTAACAAGTTGCTGATAAAGAGAAAAAACAATTTCCTTCAATGTCTGAATTTAGCGGGAATGCAAAGGTAGTTTTCATGCTTCTGTGCAAGTTTATGAAAAACCAAAACCGGAGATATTTCACGATATGTAGCGTGTTGAGCAATCGTTGGAATCCATTAACATTTTTTAAAAACTAAAACGGAGGTTAAAAGTCTGGTTTTTTATTATTTTTCCGTAAATCGAACAAGGAAACCGGCAGCGACTTTGAAGGAATCCTTGAAAATTTGTATTCAATATCACGATTTTCATATTTATAAAAAATGTTAAGTAAAATATGTTCATTTTGTGTGAGATTTAGACTATAGGTTTCCAAAGTGATGGGGGGAGGGGGTCCTTGTAACTGCTGAAGGGGTGCATGAAAAGTTAAAATTAAGTTAGGGCAACGTAAACAATCTTAGGAAGTCTGTAAAAGTTTAATATAAAGAGTTTTTGTAACTCATTTCCATTATTATGAAAATTAAAATAAATTAATGATTTCTACGTTAAATAAAAACTTGGAGTAAAAATCAAAAACTTTAGAATAAAGTTTTTTTTAGATAGGCACATAAAGTAAATATAATGACAAGCGGAGTGCGGTGGAAGTCTGGCTGATTGCGGCTGCAGCCAGCTATGCTGGTTTAAACAGGAATGGATGATGATGATGATGAGTTTGGTGTTTTATGGCACAAGAGCCAGTTTTGGCTATACTGCGCCAAACATTCAGAGGTCTGTGGTCAGGACGGGAAAAGAAGAAAAGAGAATTGGATGACAAGATGGAGGGTCGAAAATAGAGGGAAAGGGTCACTGGGGGTCGTGACACCTGTGTTTACCAAAGATAGTAAACCCCTTGGGAAAAGGAAAAGATCACTAGGGTACCTCGGGATTGTGACACCCGTACCCACCTAAAGAAGGTGAGCCCCCCTGAGGGGTAAACAGGAATGGAATCTCGCAGCAATGGCGTAAAAGATACATCCCTCTCTGCAACCCCAAAACACGGGGGAGGGGTGCAAAGCCTATGTTATGTTATGGTTTGGCAATCCTTTTTAATAGATAGGTCTTTAATAGGGCTTGGGGCCCAAAACCCGACTTTGCAGGGGGTCTCAATATTCTTCGTTACGCCACTGTCTGGCCTCTACATGCAATAATGTTCAAAATATCTCAGTACAAAAGGGTCGTTTATCAAATTTACAGTTTTTTTTCGTGTATGATCCTTATATGTAAAGAGAATATACCAAATTCTTAATCTTAAGCCAAAATCAGTTTTTCTTTTTTTAATGCGGCTGCCATTTGGTGTTTTAACATTGCAGACCTAGTACATTCCCCACGAACTGGTATCTCATTAGTTGTTGTTGGCTTGTCCTTCCCAAAGGGAAGGGAAGTTGCCAAAGCCTGAGATAGGTTGGACTTCTACACGATAGATGGCGGCACCACCTGTCTTCACCTCCACTAGGCATGGACTGGAGGGGAGAGAAATATTCTCCAGTACCCCTGTACCTGTTGTTTCTGTTGCGACCGCTCACAAGACTTTCGAACCCACTGATTTAATGAGCACGTGCTCCGTGTGTACTCGTAGTGTATTTGGTGGTATCAGGCATCGAACCCAGGCCCTCCGGTCTAGACGTCCAATACAATGCGGGATTCCAAACAAAATTCTAAAACTCGTATAAGAAAAAAAAATAATTACTAAAAAAATTAAATGAAGAAAAATAGAAATAAAGATGGCTCCGCGCGTATAGACGGAAAAAACCAGCTTCAACAGAATACACAACGGATGAGGAAGACATGATTACATATGACATTGAGGAAGAGGAACTTGAACCGAATCCCGCTCTCGTTGAAAAAGACGGGAAACAATATTGGAGAGGAATGTTACTATTAACACCAACGAAAAACAGAAAATGACTTTTACCTAATACTTTGTCGAACTTGGTGGGAAATGTCCCCCACCAATCTCTCTATTTGTTTATTTATTTGTCCAAATTTACTTTTATATATATTTTGAGATTTTACCTTTTCTATATAACTAGAATTTATTACAGATTTTTAATGGTTTTATACTTTTAATATTTTAACGATTGTTTGGCGCAGTTTAGCCAAGATTGGCTCTTGCGCCAATAAACCCAACATTCACTCATTCACCCGGTCTAGAGTCCGATGCTTTAACCACTAGGCTACCCACAACCCCATCTCTTTTTAGAGTGGCACCATATAGGTGGTATTCCAATCACTGCAGGTAATTTTGACGCCCAGTTTCCTCCCTAGAGGGTGGCACCTGGGCTCTGACGATGTGAAGCTATACACGGAATTTAATTTTGCCGACAGCACCCAAGCCAAACAAGCATTCAGAAGATATTTTACATGTCGCATAATCATACGACATGAACGCTGTCCATATATATTTTCTTTACATTTTTTGCATCATGAAAATCTACTGACTTAGGCCGGGGTCAATCCCTCAAACTTGGCGACTAAGGCTAGATTTCAAGCCATCTATGCCACCAAGCCGACTCCAAAGCAGTATTATTCTTTGTGTTGTATGAAGATAACCATTTCATTGACACCTCATTGGGGGAAAATATGTTTTTCTATTTATTAATACAAAAGTTATAACTTGAATAAATACTACTTAAGATACCACAACGCTTTATTTATACTTAATTTTTACGTTTAAATTTACCAGTCAAGGTATCAAAGGTAAATTAATAATTTTTCTATTATTCACCGAAATCGAATTATTTCACTGTGGCATTCAAGGCCTAGTTTTGAGTATGAAAATGGGTCCATAGCCAAAGTTTGGGAACCACGGATTTAGACCCTTTAAAATGAAGTGAATTAATTAGATTTCTTAAGCTACTGATTTAACCTATTGGAAAATAATGTTATATAATTGAATCTTAGTGAATTATAAATGATGCACGCGCGGCTGGAAGATCTGTATCTGTCCATATTAACGCTTCGAATTATAATTCTTTTATATTTAATGCAAGTTTAACTAAAAGAAGTGAATTCTCTTACAAAGAGTACTTTTATTTATGCACATCGATATTTCCAATTAATTTGATTACCATGATTATTCAAATTAAGTGAAATAAGTTATGTTGGGACGTGATAACAAATTTCGATGTTTGATTAGCCTGTGCAAAGTCTGTGCTCCTGCTATGTCTGAATTTAATATTAATAATGAAAATTACATATTATACTATCAATCCGTAACTAAAATTGAATTGAGTGATTGATGAAAATATATGCATAAATTATTTCTTGTTTGAAGAGAGGAGGGAAAATTAAATTCGGTTATTTTTCAAAATCGAACAAAGTGGAGTAAATTTTACTATTCAATTTCGTTTGAGTAATAGTTATAATAATCTTTAATTACACAAACCTTAATTAAATTCTATGTAATTAGGATATGTAAAATCTATTGGTGTAAAATTCTACAATAACTTGAAATATTGATGGATATCAAACTAAGAAAATTTATATAAGAAAATCGTGCTTTTTTTATTTTGACTAAATAAATTTTCAAAAGAAAGCTATAAGAGAATTGTTTAAAACAATCGGTTAATCGGCTGTTGCTTTATATAAGATTGTAAGTTATCAAAAGACAACATGAAACGTTTATTTTATTATAAAATCAGTCAAGGTAAATTTGTAAATTAAAAATGTTTTACAAGTTATGAATGAAAAAAAAAACTTTAAATAAATTGGGGTGAGTGAGTGAATATTAACGTCACACTGTTCAGCTACACGAGGACTTTTGGCGACGGACCACGTAATTTTGAACCATGGTCAAGTGACGTGGACGGAACCTGAGCTGACACCCCTCTCTCCTAATTACCACACAAACGGGAGGACGTTTGAGCCCTCGACAGATTTAATTTGCATCGCTGCCCTACACGGCGGATCTTTAGTGGTATTGGGCACGAACTCGTGACAAGGCCAGCCACGATACGATACCTTGACCACTCGGCTACAACGGTCTCTAAATAAGTTGGAAACAGTACAATTTTGTTGGTCAAGATAATTTTTTAATAATTTAGCGTATAATTCGAATGAGAGTTTCCGCACAAGCCTCGTAAAACTTTAAGTATCGTTTTGAAAAAACTCTAAAAAAAAAGTCTTTTTTTGAAGAAACAAAATTTATTTTTAGATGAAAGAGCTTGTCGGAAACTATTTTTGTACATAGCTACCACCATAGTTCAGACATTTGTCATATCGGGAAATCAACTTGTGTATAATGGCCGTGGGTTGCTTAGAGCATCAGACTCCAGACTGAAGGGACTGGGTTCGATGACCCATCCCCCCAAATACCCTCCGAGTACACACACGGAGTATGTCCTTGTTAAATCAGTGGGTCCGAAAATCCTGTGGGTGGTTGCAACACAAAGCACGGGTGCAGGATGTTGAAGAACATTTCCCTCCCCTCTAGCCCATGCTTAAATTGTGGAGCTGGAGACAGGTGGTGCCGCCATCTATTGCGTAGAAGTCCAACCTGTCTTAGGCTCTGGTAACTCTCCTTCCTTTCCTTCGGGAAGGACTCGACAACAACAACTTGTGTATTCCCTCTTCAAAGACAGATACCGCAAGTGAAGAAATCCACTGCTGAACAACATTAATTTGTAGAAACTCATCACAAAGCAATCTTACTGTGAACCGTCTGTTTTATCGAATTTTCTCATTCTTTTTTTTTCAATGAAAATCATCTTTGACAACAAAAGGTTGTCCCCTCTGTGCTTCCTGCTAAATATTGGTGTGTCTGTTATTGAATTGCCGAATCTATTTTCTCGCCATTTCATCACTCATTACATTTTTATTATAAATCTCTACAAGTTGACGATGAATTTCAACTGGCTAGCGTTCAAAAAACGGATTACATAGCGCACTTCACAGTTGGTGAGACGGGCAACCACCTTAAAGAGAGAGATTTTGAACGCTCACGAGTAAAAACAACTCACAATCCAGCAGTAGTAGCAACACTGAACTGTGTATCAACCGGGGATACGAGTGTGCGCAAGTAATGAACTACAAAACTACCACTGCGGTAGCGGTAAAACGAAACTGTACTTAATTTTCAGACATGCTTCATATTAACGTTTCACTATAAAGTAACACGAGAACTTTTTGCGACGGAAATCTTAATCTTGAATCTCTCAAGTGACAAGGATGACACCTGAGGTTGCCATCCTCTTCTAACTACCACACCAACGAGAGGGCATTGACCCTCTGCCTTGCAATTCTTTAGTGGCACCAGGACTCAAACCTGTGACTCTTCGGCTACGAGTTTGCAGGGGCGTAACGTACTCTCCCGCTCCCAGGATTCTCGGATGCCCAAAGCCTATGTTATGGTTTTACAATCCTTTGTAAGATCCGGTTTTGGGGCCTAAGATATGAATTTGCAAGGAGGCCTTAATATTCTCCGTTACGCCACTGCGAGTTCGTAACCATAATCCCTAGGCTACAACGATCACAGTGTATGATTCAATTTATTCCACAATGGAAAAAAATCGAATATATATTACTTCTGCATCCATCAACATTTATATTTTTAGAGAAATATCGAAAGCAATTTTAATTGTAAATCTAATAATGACATCTTAAATGATTCGTTATTTAATCTGGAAGAATCAGAAGCATTTTTAAGATATTTGAATAAAATAAAGGAGACATACACATCCTTATTTTGTATTTAATAAAATAGGAGAAATGCATACCATAGGGAACTTTTTTTTTACATACAATCCAAGTATAGAAAATAAAATATGTACATTAAAAATCTAATAATTATAATACCTAAGCAGACATAATCCTAACAGTAAGGCAACATAAGCTCTCTACTACTACCTAAGAAAAATTAAGGAGGCTATATAATCAACCACGCGCGCGCGCGAAGATGTTTTAACTTCAACTCAAATTAAAAGGAAGGAAAACTCATGAAAATTACACGTATTTCATCTGACAATCTTCGGGGTGATATTTTACGTTTAAAATAGACTAATATTTAGAGTAAACCCTACTAACTTGTTGATTTTAAGCAATTTTATTAGAAAACAAATATGTTAATACATAACTTGAACTGCAACTAAGTATGTATTTTACTAATTCAAAAAAGAAACCACATTTTAAATTAAGCACTTCAATTGGAAAATATGTATAATTAACTTTCTTTTGATTGAAACAACTATCTAATAATTAAAACCAAAGCAGCTACAGCATTTACAGTGCTGTTTGCTTAATTTCGAGAAAAGCGGAAGTCACTCTAGAAAATGCAGGGATTTTTTGACAGAATAAATTTTCCTTGAATCTACTGCGTAAATACGCTAATGTTTAAATTAAATAGGCAAATTTTCACAGATAAATCTCGCCCACTTTATCTTAAGATAATTTTAATTGTAAATTGACTTAAAGAAGCTCAGTAAAGCTTTTGACATTGTAGAGAATTTCACAAGTTGTCTCTAGAATGAGTTTAACGTTTCTTCACTTGGGCCTAATGCAGTCTTCAAGTAAAGAAATTGGTGACTTACAGTGTAATGGAACCTTGGAGGAGCAAACCTAGTGGAAAATTGGACGTCAAAAGACTATAAATAAGAATACGTTTGTAAACAAAAATGTGTTTAAAAAATTAATTGAAGAATATTTTTTCAAATCTAGTATTCGTACATTGTTTTTTATAGCAAAAAGGATGAATTATTTTAAAAAAAAGCCTTAATATTCAATTCTATAATTTAAATTTTCCTTATATATTTATTTATTTAATATTTAATTTTTATATTTGGAATTTTCAATCGTTAATAAAATACATTTTTTAAGCGCTGAATTGAAGATAATGAAAAATCGGATTTTGTGACAAATAAATTTTTTAATTAAAGGTTAAATACCCAATTTTAAAATTAAATAGGAAATTTTAAAAAAAACTACTTTTTTAAATGAAGTTTTCCCTTGGTTAGCCCCTTCAAAAAGGGTAATAAATTTTTCATTTTCCC
>BMAV01013271.1:0-63629 GCA_019973955.1 Trichonephila inaurata madagascariensis
ATCGGGTTCCATTGTAGCCATCAACACCCCGAGCTTTAGTATCAATTTTAGTTTGGCATTTTTTGGGAATTAATGCCCCCCATGTAATTTTGGCACTTGGTTTCCAACCTCTGAGCTCTGACGATCCGAAATTGTACGAGGAATTTAATTTAGCTGAGAGCACCTAAGCCAAACAGGCACTCTAAAGAGCTTTAACACACCGTACAATTATACAATATGGACGCTGTCAATTTCTTGCATCATGAAATCCCACCCACTTGGGCTACGGTCACACCCGCAAACTTGGGCGTAAAAGGCTAGTGCTAAATCAAATACGTCATCCAGCTGTAATGTCAAAAACCTCGTTCATATGTATAATTCCCAAGATATAAGAATGGCATTTAATTTACATGCAAAAATACTTCTTTTTTTACTTGCATCAGGTATAAGAACTTTTTTATGCCCCATTCATTCTATTTCAAAGGTGCCAAACTCAAAGGCTTACTTGCGCCAAACAAACAAGGTTTAACTTCAGGTGGGTCGCAAGAAAAATCAATATTCATAGAAATGTAAATTTATTCCGAATAATACATTATAATAAATATAAATAAAAGAACAAGAAAAATCTAATGTTTACATCCTGTCATTTCTTCTTTACTACTATTTTTCCTTTTTCAGGAGATATGATTTTTTATAATATTGTTGCTAATGACCTGTCTGACGTAGTCAGATCAAGCCCACAAATTTATCATGGCAAGGGGCTTGATTTACGCCTGTCGCTGGCGTTAGCTTTGAGCACCATACAGGTGACAGTACGATTTTAGCTTGGTTTTACCCCAATTTTGAGACAGAACACCCTGGGGAAAGTCAGGGGCTTCCCACCTATCATCCCCTGTCACCAGCCCCTCAAGAGGACTTGCGTCTCATCGGTTTTAAAGTAACCCCATGCCGCCGAAGGCACTATACATTTACAAACATACCTGTCTTCTCTGGGATTCGAGCCGACGCACTACGGGACAGCACACTCCGCTTCGCTAACCACTATACCGCACGGGCGACTTAAAATAAAGTGCGTCGATATTCAAACCGTGCAGCAAAAAACTTTACTGTAAGCCGCATGCCTACGACCACAGAACCTACTTTCAAAATACTTTCATAGAAATCTTCTACCCTAGTAACAGAGTTGTTTTTAAATCAATGAAAAATTAACATACATAAAAGCAATAGTTTCTCTTTCAATATATAAGTATTTTCATAAGTAAATTTCTGGTACATACTGATATTATTGCTTACATGTGTACATTATTGTTTTTCTATTCGTGTTTGTTCCCTATTCACATCAGATTTCAAACCCTCGATTTCTTACGTCGCTTAAAATATTTTAATTTTCTGATGAAGTGAGAATTCGGAGTGATCCTCTCCAGAAGTCAAGTCTCAACTGATTGATGACGAAATAATTGAATGGAGTTCAGAGGACTCCTATGTTGAGTTATTACAAAGCATTACATTTACATTTTCTTAATACAGGTAGAAACTGTGCTAAGGGGAACCCAATGCAATTTAATTCAGGTTTATAATCGACGCTGATTGTATAGGTTTTATTTTCACATGGATTTTTAATATTTAAAGCATTTATTTGATTGTTATAAAAAATCAAACTGCATTCAAAAATTTTTTTTAGCTTATTAAAAACCCCCAATCTCACAATGAAACAGGACATTGTTAAAAAACTTAATTAAAGTTCACTTGGGCCCCTGAAAAAAGTGTACGGTGGTACAAGTTCTCACTTTCGATCGTTTTTATTATTCTGTGAGAGAAAACAAAATTGTTGATCCAGCACTGTTCTAATTCTGTCACCATTTGAGAGGCATTTATGCCCCCATAAATTTAAATTTTTGCGACATTTGAAATTTTTCTCCAAAACCCCCCAATTGGGGGGAGTATTCTGAATTTCCTCAAAGAAAACGGACATAAGCAGAGACAGTGTTATTTGGAGAGTATAGGGTTTTTTTTATAATTACAAAGTGAAAATTTTTTTAAAGTTATTCCCAAAAAATAACGTATCATGATTCTTTTACAATATATGAAGAGTAAATTTAAAAATTATTTTTTAGCAAACAAAACGATTGTATGTTTTAACCAAATGTAAGAATTATTGGGCCCTTAAGGCAGGCCTGTTTTTGAAGGTCAGTCATCAGAAAAAAATACAAGTGGCTGCAGCGACTTTTGGCGAAAAGTGTGAACGTGCTCCCAAAAAACATCACCCCCAAAAAGCACAAAAACCAGTATTTTGAAATTTTCCCGAATGGGTAAAAAGTGAAAAAAATTTTAAAATTGGTTTTAACTGAAGTGATATTTAAAAGAATGCTTTTTATTTCTGGGAGGGGTCAACAGACGTTTAAATATGATGATTCGGAAAGCGACATATTGAGAGTTCAATAAATGATTTGAGTCTGTTTGATCTATCGAAGATACTACAAGCAAAAGATAATGGTATCATATACCCTGATTGGATCGAGATCTATGAATAAGTGTTAATTATAAATAAAAATTCTTGAAAAAAAATTAAGCACATCTTAAGACTTCCGGAGGACCCTGATCTCTTTATGCACACACAAATATAGGTCCCACCTGGGATTTTTAAAAGTTGACAAGTAAGTGGTATACTTTGTCAAATACTCATAAAAACAATTACCCGAAACAAATAAATGTGCATGAATTACTCACAAAATCCGACTGCTACCTTTTGACTAAATGAGTAATGATGGTGTATGGTGGTAAGCTTAGGCCTATACATAGACGATATTCACATGTAGCCAGTTAATATTTTGTCCAAAATTCTCAGTTTTTTGGAGAATACAATATGAAGAAACATTTGATCGTTTTAAGTATTCGAATCATGATGTTTTTAAAGTTGAGTCCAGAACGAGACGAGGCCCCCATTGGGACCGAGGCGGGGATTCGGGCCCATTTGGCCCATGCCCTAAGATGTCCCTGCACATGAACCACAGTTCATAAGTGTCTACAACGATTTGATACCGCTTCTTAGTTTCGTGAGAGATTGTAAAATTATTGAGTTCAGCAAATTCATATAGCAATTTGAACATTTTAGAAAAATTTAATGGAAATATTTTGAATGAATTCTCTGAGTTTAGCAACATTAATGGCTTTGCATAGTTGAACGATACTTAATTCTAGTAATTTAATTTAGTATTTAGACGGTAGTTTTTGTTGAGTATTTCCAACTTAGAAGAACATGTCAACTTCCTTCGTATTTTTTCCAGATACAATTTCAAAACATTTAGAGCAGTATTTCTTAAAAAAGCTCATGGAATATAATTATAATAAGCTGTAAATCGAATATTAAAACAATTTTTTTTAGAAAAAAAAAGAAAGAAAATGTATGTGTGCTTATGACAATACGTTAGAAATGAAAACTTCGAATTTTTTAATTTGAATATATATACAGTGAAAAAAAATCTTTTAACACGAAACTGAGGGGAGTGTATAATGCAGAAAAATTTCGGATTGAAAGATATCGTAGAAAAACCCCATATTATTAACAAAATTAAGTTTATTAGAGTACATTTTATTTAAATAAATATGCATATATGCATGCATTCAATAAAAATCAATGAAACAAAAACATTCGCAAAAACATAGTAAAATAAAATACAAAATTTTAAAAAATTTTGAAAATCATCTATTGACTTTTTGAAAATAATTCGATATCTTTCTTTGTATCGTATTTTTTAGCATCAAATTGATAGCAAATGGTTCGATGTCATCCATTTTGTTATTCCTTTATTTCACCATTGGAATGCGTGTCTAAATAATTTCGCATACTTATCATGATAACTTCATTTCGGATGACGTGGGGACCAGAGCTGCATTATTCATTTCATTTTCTTTTTGAGCTTTGAATAAATTACGGATCATTTTGGTATGTTATAACTGCTGCTTTACACAACATTATAATCATTTACTGCAGGTTTGCCCCCAACCGTGGAAAGCGTCCGCAGTTGGCACGGCGGAGTTTAAAAGTTTTCCTTCAAAAACGTATTGAAAAATTTGAGAATGTATTTAAAAATTTTTTTGTACGGTTTTTTTAAAAATGAGTTTTTTTCCCAGACAAAAAAACTTGAAAAATTTTTTTAAACCCCTTTTAATAATTGGATTACAATAGAAAATTATCATGCAAAGAATTCTTCTTCCTTGTTGTGTGCTTTGGCTTCCCAAAGTAAATACATTCGTTAGATTTTGGAATTTAGGGGAACGTGTTTTAAAATATCTGGAAGATAACAATTAACTATCAGGTGTGTTCTTGCTACTAAAGAATGAAGACTGGGTATGGGAATTTTACAGATATTATGGCACATTTAAATATTTTAAAATTAAGTTTACAGGGAAAAGATTGCATTTTACTCCTCTAACCTAGTTAGTCATGTATCTTTTATAAACAAAATTTTGTGCGTTTTTGTATTTCTTTTTTTTAAAAAAAAAAAAGTTGAGCATTTTTCCCTTTTAGACCCAACCCGAAATCTTGTGGGTTAGATATTTTATATTTTTTTGATTCGGGGTATAGTCGTATATAAAAAAAACCCCGAATATAATTATTTTCAAAAAGTGAAAAAGTTTTTTTTATCAACAGACGATGGCTGTTTTGGTCCATGTTTTACTTTCATTTGGGAACCCCAGCTTTGTTGTCAAATACAACAAAAACACGCTTTTTATGTAGTAAAAAAGGTAGTTATCAATATATTTCTAATTGCTTGGATAAAAAAAATTTGTTTTAAATTTTTAAAAGAATTGTAAAATAGAAAATTATTAATTTTACTGTATTAACTTTTTTTTTGTGGGGCCCGGGGGATTTCGTTACCCGCACGATCGTGTTTTTAAATTTTGAGTCACTGCTGCTATAAATTTAAAAAGGTCTTGCCATGTGTGTGTGATTTTTTCTTTTTGTTACAATAATGTTGGTAGAACCCTTTAAAACAAAAACGAAATATATTCTTATGAAATTTAAAAACCCCAAAATTTCCCTTTGGGGGTTGCCAATGTAGCGTATTGGATACAAAAATACAGTCAGGCTGGGAGATATAAATATAAAATTTTTTTACAAGCACATTTTTAAAAAAACCATCTTACATCCAGACCACTTTTTTACCTTTCTGCTTCTCCCCCGGAACGCAAAAAAACCGGTCTTCTCACTTGCCCCTCTCTGGGGGGTCTATTTTGGAACGTTGGGGAAAAGGCATTTTGAGCACCCCCCTTCCCCCCTACAATTTTTCAGGCAGTGCACCATTCGCTCTCCGATTAAGACATCATGCCATTATAATAACTTTAAAAAACTCCTCCTTCCTCTAAAAAAAATTTTTTTCTGGAAAAAGGGAAAAGTTCTGTTCCTTGAAGATCAAATAAAAAAAATTTCAATTGTCAACAGTATATACCCTTCTAGATGACACCATCTTTTTAACAGTGTACGATTCCCTTCTGGCTAAATTACATACTACAATAAATAAAATTAACAAAAAAAAATAAAAAATAAATGAGAGAAAATCACAACTTATCTATTAGATGTATACAAATTACATTTTTATCTAGTTAAAAACCCTCAATCACATACTTTCTCGAATCTCATATTTACTAAAAATTAATATTTATATACATCATTTCTTTCATTAGAATTGAAAGGAAGAAATAACTCTACCATTTTTCTATTTTTTACATTTTAAAAGGGGAAAATTAAGAACACACAAACACATACTTCATCTTTTAAATATGATGTACTCAAATTACAGATTTTTTTAAATGAAAATGATTCTTTGAATGATAACATAAATTTTTTATCAAGTTATCTACCTTAATAATAGCCTACACCACAGAAACTAAATGTTTATACACAAGTATTAGTGAAACCAGTTTATCTCTTATAATTTCTGTATTATTTATACTTATTTAGAGGAATGGGCACTGAACGGGCCACTCAAAATGCTCCATGGGCCGCAGGTGGAGTATCTCTGGGCTGATGTTTGCGTCAACAGCACAAAGTAAAATCTCACAGTCTACATTAATAAACCTTAACTCTTTTAGTGTTATTCATGAATTCAGCCTAAAGTTTTAAATATGTAGATTTGTTTTATAATTAAATTAGTGGTATTTAGAAAATTAACATTCCAAAAATTGTAATAGAATGTACAGTTAGAATTACAAGAATCGTGGGAAATGGAGCAACAAAGGCTACAGTCCCAATAAAAAGTAATTGTACATTTTAATCGGAATTAAAGTACTATACGAGGCGATGTAAATCCACGCGTGCTTAATTACCAAATAGGTTATATATTTTAGTCCTTGAAGGGAAATGTGCAAAAAGAAGTACTCGTTGACGAAGCACTTACAAGGCATAAAAATGTATTACTTTGAGAAATTTAAAAAAAATGGAGTAAAAACCCACTTACCCCCGGAGAAAAAAAAAAGGGGACTAAAAAATTTTTTCTTAGAAAAAACCCCGTTAAAAAAAAGGATTTGTTGATAAATTTGAAACATTAAATTTTTAAAGGCATGCAGGGGCCCAACCGAAACAAAAAACATGTAAAAGGGGTTTAGGAGACAAAACTTGGGGAACCTCGGGGCTATCAAATTATTTTAAGCCACAGTCATCAAAAAGTTTCTTTCAATCAAGTGCAGGATTTTGGCCTTGAGTGAAGGGTTAATGAAACCATTGTCGGGGAATTTTGTAAAAAATTTTACAGAGAGCGTGAGTGTCTTGAGAAGTGCATATATGTACATTGCAGTGTCTAACACTTAACCCCGCAACCCCAAGATGCGGGGGGTTCAATAAAATCTTGACCCCTTTTTGTACGTTTTTTCCCTTTTATTTATAAAATTTTAAAAGGGCCCAAAATTTTTGGAGTCTCGGGGGTGTTAAATTTTTTAGGGGGGATGAAAAATAAACAATTTTCAAACGGGGAAAAAAATTTTTTTTAAATTTTAAAATTTAAAATTTTGAATCTCTTACAAATTATTTATAAAGGTTTGGGGCGTAAAGAAAAAGTAAAATTTTTTTAAATCAAAATTTTTAAAAAAATTATAAGCATTTTGAAAATTCTATAATAAATATTAAGAAATTTTTTTTTGAATTGCGCATGCTTTTTTTTTAAAATAATAGCCTCTCTAGAAAAAAACTTTCCCAAGAATTGTAAAATGTATCATATCTTTAAACCCTACATCATTAAAGAAAAATTTTTATCCTATTGACGTACCCAAATTTGGGAATAGAGTGAAAACTGACCCCAAGGATAATTACATAAGAGAACTCGGTGAAATATCACAGGACAATTATAGCAAAATCCCCAGCCCTAGTCACGGGAATTAAATTTTTGGATTTTCAAAATTTTTTTAAAAAAACCGGTCGGCATTTGGTTCCCCCCAAAACCCCCCCGGGACGTTTCACCTCTCGACAGATTTAACGTTCATTGTTTGCCCTACCGGGGGTTTTAGTGGTCTGGGGGGGAACTTGTGACAAGGCAAGCCACGCCTAGTCAGGGGAAAAAGGGGCAGAAGTGCCGGGAAATTTTCACATGCACGAAACATTAAAAAAGTAACTTATCCAAAAGTACGATTGCGGTCAGGGGGGGTTAATCAGGTGCAAATATGTCCTCAAATTTTAAATGGTAGCGAGGCACGTGAAAGTAAACCCGCCCGGGAATTTTTACCGCCTCTCGATTTTTTGTTTCACTGAAAAATCATCGATTTTAATTTCTTTTTTCTACTCTTCTTTTTAAAATTTTTATCAAACTGAGTGAAAGTTGAAATTAATAATTGAATGAAGCACAGTAATAACCTCATGCTAAAATTTAAAAAAATAATTATTTTTTAAATTTTTTTTTGTTAATGGAATTTACCAAAGTTAAATAGAAGTTAATTTTTTTTAAATTAGGGTACAATGCCATTATCAAATGGGAAAAAAAAGCAAAAATCAAAAGCAGCTCTTATTGGGATAAAAAAAGTTTTTGTGTTTATAACCAAAAGATAAAGTGATAACGCCCAAATTTTTTGTAATGTTTTTTCCCAATGATTAGTTAGGTGAAAAAAAACAAGGGTTAAAAACAAGGGGTATTAGTTTTTCATATAAAATTTTTTTAATCATATGTCTGTACTTATAAAGTAATTTTTTTAATTGTATTCAAAAAAAGGGAAACAATAGGTTTATGGTAGCTGAAAAAAAAAACTCTAATCTGAACCCTAATACTTTAGATTCAAAAATTTTTAAATAAAAAAAAAAAAAAAACTCCGTCAAGCGTTTTTCCCGTACTTTGTCTTGCTTTCTTTTTGGATCATTTGACATAATTAAATTGAATTTTTATTTTGAAATCTACTAAATGTTTTTGATTTGTTTTTTAAAAAATCTACATTGAAATTCCATTTAAAAAAAAAAAAGGCATTTTGTTCAAAAGAGTTGATACGGCTTCACACAAAAGTGTAGGCAACTTAATTTTGTGAATGAATTCGATAATTTTTTTTACACTTTGATTGTGGGTGAAGTATAGATAGTAACCATTAGAATTATTTTTCCCAATTTTTTTGCTCTACATTTTGCTGCACACATTTCTCCTATACATGACTCATTAAACCCTGATTCAGTAGAAAGATTCCCCCATTAATTTTCCGTAAAAGAGGTGCGGGGGGCTCCATTTAGTGGAAGCAGGGAGCCTCACTTTCATGGAAATTTTTGGTGGGGGGGGAAGCTTCCCCCTTTCATGTTTTTTAGAGTGGCGGGGATAACATTTCACAACTCTATACCCCCCTTTTACCAAAAAAAGAGTGCCCCCCCAAAAAAAATTTCCGATTTTTTTAATAAAATCTTTATATTGAACTTGTTCCTTCATTATTCGATTATCCGTCACCATTAAAATTTCTTAATTGCTCTATTTTGAATAATTATTAATGCATATATTCCAAATGTGGTAAATATTTTTTAAAAAAAGAAAATGCAGGAGTGTTATAGTGAACAGAAGATGAATTAAACGAATTCCGCATTTCTTCATGTAATTCCCAAAAAAAACCTTTTTGGGGAAAAACAAGATAATTCCAAAACAACTTTAAGATATTTAACACGAATTTTTTCGATGTACAAATTTAAAAAAAAAATATTGCGTTGGGAAAAGATTTTTCATATTTTTTCATTTTTTAAAACCCCCTCTTTCCAGAAGTCTTTAAATATTTTTTCCCTTTTTGACATTTTTTGAATTGGGAAATTTGATGTTTTTATTTTTTTCAAAAAAACTTTCTTTTTAAAATAGCATTTAAATATTAGAAAGCTATAACCCGCTATGTACTTCCAATTTTTTATAAATTTTTTATTGAAATATCATCTGATTTGTTTTTTTAAAATTTTCCAAGGGGGTTTTGCCTTTTTTAAGTTTGCATCAATTGTTCATCTTTTAAAAAAGAAACTATTTCCAAGTTTTTTAGATGAACAGTTGGGCACACAACAATAACTTGCATTAGTATAAAATGTATGCAAAAATTTTGGTTAAATAGTTAATAACATTTTAAAATTAATTAAAATTTGACAAAATAAAAAAAAACACTAATTTCTCCCTAAAATAAAAAAATTTTAAATTTATACGTAATTAGGGATGTTGGTATAAATGCATCAATTTATTTTTGACCTTTAAAAATACAAAAAAAAATACAATAATGACACAAGAATAAAAGTTATTTTCCCAAAAAAAAAAATATCGTACCTTTCTTTTTTTAGTTATTCCCCCTGAAATTTTTTGAATAATAAATAAAAGGGAAGATGAAAAATTAAATAAGCATACAAGAAAAAAGACTGAGTACAAAAACCCTGGAGGGGGGAAAAGTCCCCTTTTTGTCACGTGATTTCTTTTTTAAAGGGGGGAACCCAAACTTGTCGGAACAAGTTTTCCCAATACTGGGAAAAAGCCGAATAAGCGTTACTTACCCGGGCGTGACTTTATTCACGTTTCTCTCCCCAAAACCCCCTTTCAATAGAAGTTATCACTTTAAAAAAATGAGATAACTTTTATATAAAATAAAAATAAGCTACGGATTACCTCTATATGACCCCCAATTTAACAATGTGTGTGGAAAAAAAAAATAAAACAAGTATTTTGGAACCAAATATCTTTGGGTTTGGGTGACTTTTAGTACCCCCTCTTTTTTGAACTACAACCCTTTTTCAGTAGGTAGTTGGTGACTGAAAAAAGAATCACTTTTGCCCTTTGTTTTAAGATTAAATGCTTTAAATACATCATAAAAATTTACAATACATTAAAATTGAGAAAAGTTGCTTTCAAGTCGGCACAAAGCACCGAAAATGAAGTTAGAATTGCGAGAAAGAAAAGGAAATACTTCGAAATAATATCAAAAAATAAAAAAAAACAACCAAATTTGTTTTTTCAAAACATTTTTTAAACAAAGAACTCCCATACGGAGTTTTTTCTGGTTTTTTAACTGAATTATTTAAATTGAGCTAATTTTAAAATTTACAATATTTATATATCAATAATTTTTATACAAATATAGTGGTTTTTTAATAAATTACACTGACGTTTGCAGTTAGGAAACATTACACCTTTTATCCTACCAAGTGGAGATTTGGGTTACAAGGCATCGATTTTTAATATGCATTAAGAATTATAACTTTTACGATACTTTCGATGAATTTCACTACTACGGATTATTAGTACGTTTAAAACTATATTATACAATTATAACTAAAAAAAGATCCTTTTATAATAGATTAATTGGTATTTATCATTAACAGTTCTAATCTACTAGTTAAATACGATATATTGTGTAAAGCTGGATCAAAACAATATCAAATCATGTTCCCAAGTGGGAAGGAGAATAAATATACGGATGAGAGCGCGGAGTTACAGTCTCCATATGTGATTTATTTCGTACTATTCAGTGGAATAGGAAACTGAATATGTTGAAACAACGTCGATGTAATGTTCAGGAGAAGTATTTAAGTCTCACAATAATTAAGTCTTAAACAAAATTAATAATTTTTATAAAATGCCAGTCAAGAATAAGATTGTTCATTTCATCGTAAAAGCGGACAGATAAACAAAGAGAATTAATCCACGGAAACCTATTGATTTTAAGCTAGGTAAGTGTTGTAAACATATTCCCTGTCACCAAAAAGAGAACTCTGTTTTGCACATAATTTTTACAGTATATGGAGGAGCTTATATATATAAATCAGTACGAGTACTCCGGAAATAATCTCTAACATCTTTTTCAAAAAAGGATATTTACCGATCAGGTTTTCTTGTCTCGGTTGTAGCTTTAGAAACCAAACGTTGATGAAAGTTTTGCTGCCAAAAAAATCATGTGGACTTCGTAAATTTAGAAAATTTTTACAACTAGTATATTTGATAGATAACACCACAGTAACCTGGCACATTTTTAATGAATTTTAAGCCCTTTACGCGGCGCTGTTTGTGTTCACCTGTACTGAATGTAATAGCAGGCTTCCAAAACAATGAAGACTTTCTCGTTCTCTAGCGACATCTAGCGGCAAGTATGGAGCCGTGCACATAAAATTACCACCACAAAAAGAGCATTATCACCAATCTCATTCACGATTTCTACGATGGTGAAAAAAATGCATAAAATATGAATTTGGTTTTTAATTAAAGCTGCAGATTCTAGATCAGCATAGGGGCTGCGGTAGCCCAGGGTTAAGGTATCGGGCCATGGAATGTCATGAGTTCAGGCCCCAAAACCACTAGCCCCCCCCTGTGGGGGAGCGATGCCCTTAAATCTGTCGAGCTGAAATGTCCCTCCCGTTGGTGTGGTGTGGTAGTTAGGAGGGGGGGGCCAGCTCAGGTGTCGTCCACGTCCCCTTGACCATGGTTCAAAAATTTCGTGGTCCGTCGCCAAAAGCCCTCGTGTAGCCCTTTTAACAGGGGACGTTAATTTTTCACTCAAACTCATTCCTCCCAAATTTGATCAGCATTACTAACCCAGACCCAACGAGCCTTTTTTAAATGGCCCATTCATGGCCCATTGCTCTGAAAATTTAATTACCGTAAAAAATTTGGGGGATAACGCTCAGCTTTCTTTCTAGCTGCAATTTTTTAAATTTTGGTATATTTGCCGTATAACGCCCCCCTTTGGGCGGAAGGAACCAAAAAATTGATGCCCAATTCAATGGGTTTTAAATAATTTTCGAGGTATTATTCCAAGCATTTGAAAAGTAGCACATCCAGGGGGTACAGTCCTTTTAAAATTCAAAAGAGGAATGTCATTTCATCTAAATAAACAATATTTCATATATGTCGAAGTCCCAAAATCTTTTTTTTTGCTCATCTTTTTATTATTTTTAAAGCTCTCCATTTTGTACCCGGCCTTTTAACGTGCACCCGAAAATTTCAGGGATTTTTTCAGATTTTGAACAATGTATTTAAAAAAATTTTGGGGGGGAAATTTTTTTGTCAAAAAATACAAATATTTTTTCCTCATGTTGTGCGGCCCGTGTGAAATAACTAATACAAGTATGCGGCTCGCGGAAATAGCTGAAAAACATGTGTGGGGACAGAAAAAAAAGGGTTAAATTTTTCCTTTTTTTCCCAAAATTTTATGATGTTTTTTGGGTTTTGGGATGTTTGCCACAGATGTTTAAATGCGATAATTCAAAAAGGGGCCCTGTTGTAGGTATTGTAATTTTAGGCTGAGTGATCAAAAAACCAAAAAAAAGAAAAAAAACATATATCGTGGTTACCCGAAGTTTTTTGAATTAGTACTAATTATAAGTGTAATTTTTTTCAGCAGATAACTTCTTTAAGAACGTTTTTTTTAAAAAAGGAATCTAAATTAAATTTTAGAATCCGCTGCGTTACGTTTAATCCGTTTTACTCGGCTCCGTTCGTCAATGTGCCAAAAGAATTAAAATCCAATATTTTAATGAAGTTAATTGGCGAGAAAGTTGCCGATAATTTGTTAAAAATTAAAACATGACAATTAAAATTACGGGGGGAATAAAAAACATCAATTATGAGAAAAAAAGTGAAACCCTTCTTATGTTTTTATTCGAGAATTTTTATGAAAAGAAATGGGGCTGTCAGGGCACATGTTTTCCTAACCTTACACAGTATACGGCGTTATATAAATTGTATAAACTGTACTTAAGAATCATCGCAAAGGTATTGGAGATATCATATGATAGGAAACACATGATTGCCAATTCAGTGAGTGCAACACGTGTTAAATAAGGGTTGCCAACTTGGCGAGTTATCTTGAACGTTGGCATTGTTCCATAGTACGTATAAGTACCGTATAAACATATATACACTCATGGACAAAAAAATTAGGGCACCAAGAAGGAGTCGTCAAAATGAAACGAAATTTTACATACCTAATGATTTATTTGATATAAGTAAATGATTAGAAATTCAAAGAAAAAGGCACAAAAAACGGGAGGATTTAATACCCTTATTATAATACCCCCCTGGCTGATTTACACCCCCACGCAAAAACACTTTTACCTCCATGTTATATTGATCCAACCAGATTCTTGGGATTAAGTTTCAGAAAATTCAAAATTGACAGCAAATTGATTGGGATGGCAGATAATTCAACATTTTTGGTTCCATTGGACCTATAATAGCTTGTAAATGAAAAAATAAGGAGTTTAATCCCATGAATTTATGTGGAACAAGAACTCCTCCTCCTCCATGCTTGAGCGTAGAAGTGAAGGTGCTCTGGCGTGGGAGTGTAAATTGGCCCCAGAATTAGGTAATTTGGTATTTTTCGATGGCATTGTGAATCATGAGCTTTATTTAAATATTTTAAAGAGAAACTTTAAATTATACGCCCAAAATTTGGATATTGGAGACTACTTTATTTTTTAACAGGGTAATGACGCCAAGCGCACTACTCTCAATGTACGCCACTGGTGTCTCTCTAACTGTCCCCAAATTATGAAAACACCTCCTCAATCACTTTATTTAACCCAGTAGAACATATTTGGTGAGATTTTGATGAAAAAAAAAGAAAACATGAGAAATAAACACAAAATGTGAAGTAAAAACAATAATCACACAGAAGAATGGTGGAAAATCGATGCAGAAATTACAAAAACTGATTAAATCTATACCAAGACGCTTAAAAGTTGTTGCAAACACTAAAAAATATCCTACTAAGCAGGAAATTAAGAAAGAAATACAATATTTAAAGTTGATTTTTGTTAAGTGTATGAAGACTTTTGTAGCGTAATTTTTTAATTAGCTTTTTGATTATTAATTTCTTAAAAAAATAGTTATACTATTTTTTTAAGAAATTAATTATGTCATTCCATTAAGAACAAGTTGCAGATATCATAAAAAAATTACAATTACAATATATTAATTTTTATTAGTCGAAAACATTAAATTTTATAAGAAATCGCAAGTGTACGAACACTTTTGTGGCTCACTGTATATCGATTTTTTTAATACCAAGTAGAGAACTGCGCTGTGCAAGAAATCGAATTCTAATATATATTCAGGTTTATAATCAATGCTGTTCCTATCGGTTTTATATTCATGGATTTAATATATAAAGTGTTTATTTGATTGTTATAAAAATCATACTACATTTATTTGATTCTTTTTTTTAACTTATTAATAACTCTAACCTCATTATTAAACAGGATATTTCTCAGAAGAACGTAATTAAATTCACTTGCTATCGGCAGTGAACTAACTGAACAGGGTGGTACAATCCTCACATTGGATTCATTGATAATTATTTGATGATGAAAAAAAAAATCTGTTAGATCCAGGATTTTTCTAATATTTATGAAAAGCATTTATGTCCCTAGTCAGATTAAAATTTTCCCGACATTTATACTTTCTTACCAAATCCGATTGAAGGGAACATTGTGAATTTCATCGTAGAAAAACGGACATAAGCAGAGACAGTCATATTTGGAGAGTATAATATTTTTTTCTTACAAAGCTATAAGTGTTACATCCATAAACAGTATCTTCAAAAAGGGAAAGTTGATGTGCATCTAATTATTTTACAACAGATGAATTGCTAATTAATCAGTTAGCAATTACGAAAACGATACAAAAGCTATTGCATGTTTTTACCAAATTTAAGCTATATACGTGGCCGACAAGCCATGCCTTGTTTTTTGATGAACAGACTTCCAAAAAAATTCAAGCTTTGTCGTCCTCTAGCGACATCTGGCGAAAAACGTGGATCATTGCCCCAAGTTATATAACCCCAAAACAGGATTAACGCCAGTATCACTCGCAATTCCAGGATAGTGTAAGACGAAGTATAAAAATTTAGACATGGATGTTTGTAAATATATAGTGCATTCGCGGCATGGGGATACTCTAAATAGCCGTCGAGCCGCAAGTCCTCTCATGAGATTGGTGGTAAGGGAAAAGAGGTGGGAGGCCCCTGACCACCCCCAGGGTGTTCTCCCTCTAAATTGGGGTGAAACCGAGCTAAATCGTTCTGTCACAAGTAAAGTGCTCAAAGCTACGGCTAACGACAGGCGACACTTAGCTTTTTGCAATGATGAATTCCATGGGCCTTGATCTGGCCTTTGCCGATCAGGTGGCATTAGTAACAACAACAGAAAAATTTTGAATTTTGTTTTTAATTGGAGTCGCGCATATTCTGAAGGATGCTGCTTTAGTTTCTGCCTTATGTGTCAGCAGACATTTCAATATGATAAATTGGGAAGAGGTATGTTTTCGAAGGCAGTAAATTGTTTGAGTCTGTGATCGATTGGACAATATAATGTAAAGAAGCAAATGATAATAGTAGCATATAAACAGATTGAATCGAGATTTTTGAATAAGTCTTAGGTATACGTGAAAATTCTTCAAAAAAAATTAAGCATATATGAATATGGACGTCATCGTGAGGCCCTGGGTGCAAAAGTAGGCCCTGCGCATTTACACAAATGACCAGTGATTCTTAAAAGTAGACAGGACGTAGCATACGTTGTCTACTCATACAAATAATTAGCCGAAACAAATAAATGTGCATGCCTTACAATCACTCAAACCGGCACAACCGACTGTCGCCCTTTTACTGAATGAGTAATTATGCTAACACTCACGGGGCGTTAAGGTTTTTTTTTTTAAAATTTTAAAACACTAAATTCAAAATCTGGTGGCAGTCAAAAGCAATGAAGGAATATTCTAAACATAATAAATCTCTGTTCTTTTTTTTTGTGCGTGACAACCGCATTTCTATAAACTTGTAAAAAGAATTTGTTGTGTGTGTGTGTGTTCCTTATTATATTAATTATTTTTAAATATTTCAGTAGTTCTTCAATTGCCACTTTTGCAACTCCACCGTGCTACTGATTGGCCACTACTGCAGTAGAAACATTGTATAGAAACATTCAACTTTACTGTATAAACGGTATGAAATACGAAGTATATTCTATGATGCATAGGAAAGTGTAATAACGGCATAAGCCAACGGACTGTTTCACTAGTGCATACACAATAATATGCACTAGCAAATCTTACACATGTTAGCTCATGCACTGCAATACCCCCAGGAATTTAAACTTGAGTTACTAACTATTGTGCATATCCTATTTTAAAAGTTGATATAAATAAACATTCCCGCCCCTTTTCTATAATAAATTTTTCTTTGTAATGCCAGCGAATTGATGCGTTTTTTTTACTCATTTTTTATCCAAAAAATGCATTCCAAACTTTTAGAATCAAAGATTCTAATTCTGGAAAGAAAAAATTTATTGCTATAAAAAAACCCTCACAAAATTAACATTTTTCAATGTGAAAAGCTTCGGATAGTTTAATTATTATAAAAATCTATTCATGGTTTTATTTGACAATACATAACGTTGCAATATATTTACTGAAATAAACAAATATAAAATTTAAAAGAGGACACAGATTATATCGTACTTTAAAATATAAAGGTATCATTAATAATTTTCAGAATGTAATAAATTGAAAAACCGGACCATATTTCGCTCATTTATACCGTTGATTTTGAAGCCAAATAATTCTGATAATTGTTATTAATTATTTTATATGAAATTTATAACTGTTGTATGAAATAAAATATTTAATGAAAAAAATTGTCAGGGAATTAAATTAAAAACCTCAATTTTCCAGAAAATTAAGATTGGGAAAAAAAACTCAGATAACTGTCAATAAGAATAACCTGAGGACTGTCTCTAGATGATCACATTATTAATGAAAGAAAATAAAACATTAGCAATTTTATTAAACATAACGCCGAAAGGAAATACTTCGGAACTCTTTGAAAGGTGAAACAGAAATGAAACAGCTGTTTGTTCACTAAAACTAAAAGTTATTTTTAAATTCAACTCCAGCAGAGAGTTTTAATGATCAAGAATCAGATATACTAAAGGCGTTATTTTAGAGTTTAAACTTTAATATATAAAAAACTTTTTAACTAATTTAGTGGTGTTCTTTTATAAATTACAGTGATGATTGCAATTTCGAATCTATATTTACATCTTTCTTCAAAATGGAGATTTCGGATACAGGGATCCATTTTTATAATTCATGTTAAGGATTTTAACTGTTACTATATTTTCCATGAATTTCACTAATATGGATTATTAGTACGTATTAAACTATGTATCTTCATGTCACACACAGGGATATGGATCTGCAATAGATCCTCCATCCCCTATCTGATATATATTTTGGCGCTGAAAACTGGAAAACCTGAGTGGGAAAAACAAAGTTCACTGAGTTTGGTAGGGTAATGCAGGCGAATGACGTCATAGTCTGGGGGTAGTAGTCTTCTGATTTAGGTGGGAAAAAAGTCCTGAGTCAACTGGGAGCTGTAGTGTAAACATTGTCATTAATTGATGGCAATAAGTGAGAAAGCTCTCTAATGGCTGCCCTGAAGTTGGGGAAATTGAAATAAGAGATTGCTTGCCTGGTGGGTGCAGCGATGAGAAAAATTATTAAAAGTCAAGAATTACAAATATTAGAGATAAAAATATGGAGTAAAAAATTTAGAATGAATAGTTTGCATTTTCAATACCGAAGATTGCGAAGCAATACTATTAAGAGGGATTATAAGAATCCAAGAGTATTCTCCTGGGTCTCTTATTTTTGTCATTTAACTGATAATTTTGAATGTCTATTAAATTTAGATTATTCGTATTGGGAAGATTATTAAAAAATTTAATTGCAAGAGTTTGTATGCTTTTTAAAAAAGGTTTAATATCAAGGGCTTTATAGATGTAGGAGTTTCTGGTGTATCTACCAGCTCTAGTTATATTCCAAAAATGAATTTTGCGAGACTCTCACTTAGAATTTTAATATTAGTATTTGCTGCGTAACCCCACACAGGGCAAGCATAACTTAAAAATGGGACGCAGCAGTGTAGAAAGTAATTTTGTTGGCGGAGGGAGGTTCAGCATTTAGAATTCCGGATAATTAGTGGGTAAATTAATTTAAGCGCGATCCGGAATTTATTTCTTGCATGTAGAATGTGATGTTTCCAAGTGAGTGCTTTATCTAAAACAATACCTAAGTATTTTGTACTCTGAGACCAGTGTAGTGGTGTGGAGTATAGCGTGGGAGGTGTGCAAGGCTTTCTTCTGGTAAAAAGCACAGCAACCGTTTTATCGACATTGATTTTTATCTTCCATGTATTAAAGAAATTTTCCAGGAGAGAAAGGTGTTTATTTAGAGCGAGTGTGATTGTGTTGTGATTTTTGTAACCGGCCGTTATAAATGTGTCGTCAGCATAGAGGTTTATCATTGTTTGTGGATATGTGGGCATGTCGTTTATGTATAGATTAAATAAAATTGGGCAAAGGAAGGCCCTCTATGGGCAGCCAATATTTATGTTGTGTGTGTCAGAGAGTGTGTTGTTGACTCTGACCAGATAATACCTGTTTACAAGGTAAGAATTTATGATATGAATTAATGAAGGATGAAAGTTATAATTAATTAATTTATAAATGAGACCACACACACTTACCCAGACACGGTCAAAATCTTTCTGGATATCAAGAAAGACAGTTCCAGTGGATCTGCCTCGTATTAAACTATGATTACAATTGTTGTTTAAATTAGATCAATTTATAATGAATTTATTGGTATTTATCATTAACAGCTCCAATGATCTAGTTAAATACCATGTGCAAAGCTGGATCAAGAATATCAAATCATGTTCCCAACCGGGAAGGAGAATAAATACACGGAGGAAAGTGGGGAGTTATAATCCCCATATCTGATTTATTACCTACTATTCAGTGAAGTAGGAAACTGAATATGATGGAACAGTGTTGCTCCAATGTTTATGAGAAGTATTTATGCCTCAGAATAATTAAGTTTGAGAAAAATTAATAATTTTTATAAAATTCCACTTGAGAAAAAGATTGTTCATTTTATCGTAAATGCAGTCGTATAAACAAAGACAATTTTAACACACGGAAACCTATTCATTTTAAGCTCGGTGACTGTTTTAAAAATATTCCCCGTCTCCAAAAAGATAACTCTCTTTTGCACATAATTTTTACAGTATATGGAGGAGCCTCCATCAGTACGAGTAATAGGGAAATAATCTCTAACGTCTTTTTCAAAAAAGAATATTTGCCGATCAGGATTTCTTGTCTCGGTTGGAGTTTAGAACCCAAACGTTTATCAAAATTTTGCTGCCGAAGAAATTTATAAATTTTTAAAAATGTTACAACTAGGATTTGATAGATAACACCGCAGTGTCATTGCACATTTTCAATGAATTTAAAGCACTGTACGTGGCGTTGTTTATCCGTCCGTGCTAAATATAAAACTAGGCTTTCAAATCAGCAAAAGCTTTGTTGTCCTCTGGCGACATTTAGCGGAAAGTATGGAGGAGTGCACACAATTTTATTTCCACAAAAAGTGCATCAACACAAATATCTTTCACAGCTTCCACGAAATTGAAATAAATTATAGAAAATATGAATTTGGTTTTTAGCTAAAACCGCAGACTCAAGATTAATGAAGTTTTGGTTCTGGGATGTGTGCCACAAATATTTGAATATGATAATTCAAAAGGGCAATAATGTGGGTGTTGTAATTTGAGGCTCAGTGATCGAAGATACCAGAAGGAAAAGATAAAAGAAGCATATACCACATGATCACCCGAAGTTTATGAATTAGTACTAATTATAAGCGTTTTTTTAAACTGATAACTTCTTTTGGGGTGTTTGTTTAAACAGTGAATCTAAATTAAGTTTTAGAATCCGCTGCGTTACGTTTAATCCGTTTTACTCGGCTCCAATCGGCAATGTGCCAAAAGAATTAAAATCCAAAGTTTTAATGAAGTTAACTGGCGAGAAAGTTGCCGATAATTTGGTTTATATTAATCATGACAATTAAGAGATTATGGGAGAATAAAAGTATCAATTATGAGAAAATGTGAACCCTCTTCTTATGTTTGATTCGAGAATTTTATGAAAAGAAATGGGGCTGTCAGGGCACATGTTTTCCTAACCTTACACAGTATACGGCATTATATAAATTATATAAACTGTATTTATGAATCATCGAAAAGATATTGGAGATCGAAAGAATTGGAATTGCATCATTTAAAGATTAGTCCTGTGTTTCCTCATCATATAAATTTACAGGGAAACAGAATTCAGTGCGAGTGCGACACATGTTAAATAAGGGTTGCCAACTTGGCGAGTTATCTTGAACGTTGGCATTGTTTCATAGTACGTATAAGTACCGTATAAACATATATACACTCATGTGGACAAAACAATTAGCTCAGCAAGAAAGAGTCGTCAAAATGAAACGAAATTTTACATATGTACTGACTTCTTTGATATAAGTAAATGATTAAAAATTCAAAGAAAAAGGATAATTTATTTCAAAGAACAAGAAAAAAAAAAAAAAAGGAGGATTTAATACTCCGTTGAACCCCCTCTAGCGCGAATGCACGAGGCGATACGATCAGACATTGAGGCATAAAAGTTTTGTATAACATCTTAACATATTTCGTTTAATATTTTCTGTAACCTTGCCTCTAGTTCGTTCAAACTCGTGGGAGGCCCAACTCACCGTCCCAAATGATTTCAGATATGCTCGATTGGAGACAAATCTGGGTAACGGGCAGGCCAAAGAAGTGTAGTAACAGTGTGAAGACAGTTTTGTGATACCCTTGTTGTGTGAGGCCTAACATTGTCTTGTTGAAAAATGGTTCCTGGAAGCCGTTGCGGGAGTGACAACACATGTGTTTGCAGGATGTCATGGGCATACCGCTGGGCTGCCATGATGCCACGCATCAATACTAGGGGTGCCTGTGTATTACATGTAATGGCAACCCATACCATTACACCAGCTGTGGAAGCGGTGTGTCGCTGTAAAGCAAAGGCAGGATTGAGGCGTTCACCACGGGGTCTCCACACATGAACACGATTGTCATCAATCCTAAGATTGAATCTGCATTCGTCGCTAAAGACGACCTGGTTTCATTCCGTTGCAGTTCAGTAGTTTCATCATGAATGGCACCAGTCCAAACGGAGGTGTTGACGGGTGAACGTCAATGGAAGCACACGTGATGGGCGCCGCGATCCCAAATGTTCTTCAGCCAGGCGCCTTCTTATGGTTCGAGAAGACACAAGGGCCTCTAGTGAAGGTGCTACCTGTGCCTGGAAGGCGACCGATGAAGCAGTGGACTGTACGTGTGCATTTCTTACAATGGGGCGGTATTCTCGACGACTTGTCTGTCGAGGGCGTCCTCAGCCTGGTCATTGTGTTAACCCGCGGTCACTAGCGCCTGTTTTTGCTACCGTCGTTACTCGCGGGATGTGAAGAACACCCCAAACTTTTAACTCGTGTATTTATTTATGAAAATAAAATTAAGTCATTATGAGATATTTATAAAAAAGATTTTTTTTGTATTATACAAAAAATTATTAAATTATTTGCCAAATAAGACTAACATTAATTTAAACTAAACATAAAAAAATTTTTCTTTTTAAAAACACAAAATTTTTTATATTTTTTCATTAACCAGTATAAAACGTAAACCGTAATAAATATACTTTTTTAATCAATGAGATAATGATAGTAAAAAAGTAAAAAAACAATTTTTTAATCTTTTTTTAAAAACATTCAGGAGACTGTATACAAATGCTCAATTTCCCCGGGGGAGTTCGCAGCCCCGATAAACCTTTTTAAGGCTCACATTCCAATCTTTTTAGAAAGAGGATTTCATCAGGCCTGAAGGTTCAATGACCTAAAATTTCAGCTATAGAAAAAAACGTGGTTCTGTTATTCTTCTTTGAATCCTTAGAGGATTTTCTTTTGCCTGTGTGGGGGTACAGAACACCCCCCAGGGGGAACCTGGTCCCCAAAATTCCCCCACAACACAACGAGCGGCCTAATTGACGAGCTACTTGCATAGTTTGATCACCCTGCTTCCATCATACGAGATTCTTGTCCCTCAAACTGCGACAGCTGCTCATTGCTTCGAAAAAGGAGTAATGAAATGTCTACTTCAGTTTTTTCCTTTGTAAACGATTCGATACTCAAACAAGCTTTGTTACGTTTTATACCCAAGGGACGTTAAACGCCCCCCCTTTTTGGCTATACGCAATGTGCTATCATGCTGGTTTTAACATTTTTTCTTAAAATTACATGCACCTTTATGCCAAGTTTCCAAAAATCCCCCAGTTTTTCGGTGCACTAATTTTTTTTTTCCCTGAGTGTATTTATAAACTTTATAATTCAACATATAAAAAATTTTTAAATAGGGATAATTAAATTTTAAAACGTTTTTTCTTGTATATAAATATAAATAAGGATGCATAATTATTTAAACGTTGTCCTTTAAAGAAAATGGATGAAATAAATAAATCCTCTGATAAATGGGCATGAAAAAGAGAACTACTTGACCCCGCATTTTGGGTTTTTTCCATTAGGCATTTGAGCGGGTTTTGGGCCCGGAAGAGTCTGGATAAATTGGACTAGACCAGATTTTCCTACGATCTTCCATTGCCAAGGAGGCCTGTCGATCTGCTGCACCAAGGCCCCGAAATGAGCTTAAATCGTCACTGGCCTGCATTTGAAACTGTTGTGAAAGAAAACGTTGTTCATCCGAACATTTGAATGTTGTTTTTAAATATTGCTTGAGTCCATTTTTTGTTGAGTAAATTAAAAGCTGATTCAAAGACAATTGTTTCTGCTTGAAATAATTTATAGATAGAGTAGATATTGGTCAATATTGTGTGCAAACTATACTATTAAACCAAATGATTTGTATTTCTGTATTCAATCCAATAGATTTGAGTCTTGGATACCTTAAGTTATAATTTGCATCAATAAATTCTTCTGGGATATTAGAAGGCTGTTTAAACTCATTATAAACTGCTTTACTTGTATCTATTTTAACTTCACAACGAGTGATGAGTAATGCTTAAATACTTTTGTTGAGTTACCATTTTATTGAAAACGCAAAAAATAAGCAATATAAACATTGGAATATCTTCCCAAAATGTTTACAATCTATACTACTGGAAGTGGCATCAAAAACTAAAAAGTAAAAAGAGCGTGCTAGGCAAGACACATAAATTGCATGAGAATCAGAGCAATTATTAAAGGGTTCTCAGGGGTGTTAAATTTTTCTAGAGGTCTAAAAATATAAACAATTTTCAAACAAATATAATTCTTTTAAATTTAAATTAAATGATTCGAATCTTTTTTCAATTATTCATTGGGGTTTAGAAAAGTATAAAATGTTTAAAATATAATCATAATTTTAAAAAAATTTTAAGCATATGAAAATTTATGATAAATATTAAGTATTTTTGGGTTGGGACCTATTTTCTAAAATAGTAGCTTTAATTACTAGCTATAAGTTGAATAATAAAGTTAAATGTATTATCATTACACTGTAGCTATTTTTTTATAAATAGAATAATAACTTACATATTTTAATAAATAAAAAAAAATTTTTAAAAAAAATTTAAAAATTTAATGTTTTTACAAATATTTTGAAATACAAAAGACATATAAAACAAAATTGGTTTGGTTAAAGGTAGATGCATTTTATAATTCTATTTTTATACACGATGCTACTATTTTAGAAAATAGTGGGGAACACAAAAATACTTTTAAAATTTATCATAGAATTTTTTTTATGCTTAGATTTTTTTAAAAATTTTGATTATATTTTAAACATTTTATACTTTTTAAAACCCCCTTCTTTTTTAAATAATGTGTAAAAAAATTCGAATCATTAAATTTAATTTTTAAAAGAATTATACCTGTTTAAAATTGTTTTATTTTCAAACCTCTAAAAAATTTAACACCCCTAACATTTTTTGGGGGTTTCCGACTATGTTGGGAACCGTGATTTTGAAAAAGCGTGTAAATGGATAATATTTATGATTTTTAAAGCATAACTTAAAATTAGACAATGTATAAAAAATTTGGGGAAAATAGAATAGTTTTTAACAAAAAATTATTTTTTTTCCCACTTTTTTGGGATAAAAATTTTTTGAATAATTTTTTTTTCCAAATTTTTCCTTTTGTAAAAAGGTTTCCAAAATTTTAAACAAATTAATATTTTTACCTTTTTAAAAAAAAGGGGTTTAAAAAAACCCTTTTTTAAAGGTTTTTAATTTAAAAATTTTTGTTTTTTCCAAAAAATCGTTTACCTTTTTTGAAAAAAAAGGGAGGTTTAAGAAAAAACCCCAAAATTAAAATTTTTAAAAATTAAAAATAGAAGTTTTTTTCAAAAGGGGGAACCCTTTGGGAAATTAAAAAATTAATTTTTTGCCCAAAAAAAAAAATTGTTTTAAATTTAATTTTTTGCCCCAAATGTCCTTAAAACAATTTTATACCGTTTTTAATCTAAGTGACATAAATATCATAAAAACCCCTTTCCATTTATGTTTTTTTAAAAACCATGGTTCCGAACGTGGGCGGGAACCTTTTGATTTTTTCCCCCCTTTTTACTTCCCTTTCATGTTGCTGGGATTTTTTTTATATATCTGCCATATACTATTCCTTATATCTAACTCAATCTCACTTGACCTTTTCAATACAGTTTTTGCTGATCCTGGTGGCAGATATCATGGGGGTCGTGGTCATGAACTCTTTGGGCCCGAGTTTCTGATGCCGGGGTGATGCACGGCAAATCTGTCGAGGGCCCCAATATCCCCTTTTTTATGACAGCTTAGGGGGTCGTCCGTTCCCCGACCGAGTTTCAAAATTATGAGGTCCTTTTTTTTAACCCCCCATAATGCAACATTTATATAAGTCTCTCTTTTGCTAGTGCTGCTCCAGTCACATAAATAGTTTCAATAAACCCTTTAACGGTTAATTTGTAATTCTGGATCCTTTCCCTTCAAAATGTACGTATCTAGGGATTGAAGTTTGTTCCTTGTGTGAAATATCAAGAGTACAGTCGAATTTGGATATTATACTACTTAAATGCTTTTATATATCACCTTTAATTTCTGTAAGGACTTCATTTCCTAAAGAAGGAAAATTTTATTCTTATGATCAATGTGCTCAATCTTATTTCATTAATTTCTTATTCTGTTTATAGGATCTATTAGAAAAGTCGTAATTACTCAATAAATCTAATAAACTTAAAAATGTTTCATTATTACGGGTGTTTCTATTTTTTTGTGGGTTCGAAGAAGAGGAAAAGTATTACATGCTAAAAACAGAATCACTTCTAGAATTCTTTGAAATAGCAATTTTAGGGTACTGACTGCATTCGAACAAAAATTTGGCAAATTCATGTATTAAATAATGTTTTTTTTTTATTTAGTGTCACTTGTAGAATATACATATAAAATAAATTGTATAATTATTATTTCGATAAAAAAGTATTTAAATAAACTTTTTGGGCAATACACGCACACACACACAGATACATACATACATACATACATACATACATATATATATATATATATACAAAACTTATTTTATATTTATGGAAAATGCTTCTATATAATATTTTTCTTATAGATGTAGTTAGGACTTCTCAAAAGAGCCTAAATTAGGATTTTTGGAACATTCGCATTATTTTCAGTTACTACTAATTGAAATAATAGCTGGTGTAATTTTTATAAAACTTTTTCTACTTAGATGCGTTAAAATATTATTAAGTCCTTTTCTGAGATATATAATTCTAAAAAGTCCAGTTTAGGTAGGAATATTCGAGTAGAGTTCCCCGAATCAAACAACAAAAACTAAACATTTGCATCATCAAGAAATAACTTTAAGGTTACGGAAATTCAGAGATCTATAGTAATAATATTTATGATAAACTGTACTTCTGTTCGATAGGAATACTCTTAAATTTTTTATTTGCTTGAGCATATTATTTGAATTCTTGATCTTGCAGTGGGCCCTTCAATCACAGAGCCCATTGCATCCATCCCATACCCTCTCCCCTATATGGCCGACCCTGCACGTGAGAGGGGTGGTCAACTCCCAAACCTCATCTTCTTGTACGCTACTGGTTAGTGTATTGCCTTTTTGTTACATTCTAATAGTTAAACATCGAAAGGTTTTTAGTATTTGGATTTCGATTTCTGCTGAGTATCTCAGATATTAAGGAAACGTCATTTTCCTTCTCTTCGCTTATATCTCAGATCAAATTTCAGGTCATTTTAACAAATAATTCTTTTAAAAGCTTTTGAAAGTTTATTTATAATCCCCAATATATCTACGATTGAAAGAAAACTCTTTATTTAAAAACTGCAAAAAATTTTCTCTAACCAACATCACAAATGTTTTCCAACTAATGTCTACTCTACAACTACTTCTCTGACGTTTGGAAAATTGCATTGGTTATAGATTTCCCAAACCAGGTAACCATCCAAAACTCATTGACAGTATAGGCCCAAACACACCATTAGCTCATTCCAAAATTTATTTGAAAAAGTTCTTCAAACTAGTTTGTATTTAATTCTTGTTTGCATTAGGCTCAATACACAACATCCTTTAGATATTTCAGATTTTCTTATATGAATTACAAACAAGCAGTGATGCTTCTGAAAGTGAACTCTCAAACGAATAATAACTCAAGAATAGAAAGGATGATTGTTTTTTAAGTCATACAAACAACTTGTTTCTCAAGTAACCATTAAGAAGCATTGTGTTTATAATTTTCATTACTACTTAGTGGAGGATTGCGCTATCAGAAATACAAATTAAATACATATTAAGGATTACAATTAGCACTATTTTCTACCAATTTTATTAGTAAGTATTTAACTTCATAATTAAAAAAAAACACTATAACCAACGTATTCATGTTTATATCATAATTCGTAAACGTAGTCATATTTGTTTTAAATTTTAAAAATTAGTCGCACACATTTAACAATCCAGAAAACAACCGTAAGTTTTTACCGGAATTGAAGGGCTTATAATTACCGAAACAGGTTCATAAGTATGAAATATGTCGTTCACAAGCAACATCTGGCGAATAACATCAAGTACTTTTCCCCTACACAATATTTTGGCAGGAATGTCATGAGGAACTTTGCATAAAAAGAAGCAAATTTATTTTAAAAAGGCGTTTTTTATTGAAGCAATAAAGCCACCAAAATATTAGGTTTTGTTGGAATATCCTTTTCTCAGACGGGAATGATTTGCTTTGAAGCCTATAAAAGCTGTGGTGTGATTTTTGGGGTGGGCTGCTTTGACATCTTCAGTTGGACTCTACCCAATGAGAGGATTACGTGGTAGTACTTTTCAATTTTTTTCAAATCTCAATATGTGCGATTTTTCTTTTATCTATCACCGTCTTATCTCAGTATCTATATTCCTAAAGTTTTCTAATTTTTGGTATTATTATTTTTAAGTGAATATAAATAGTTTCTAAAGAGTTTTTATTAAAATATTAGTCACAAATCTTGTGATAAAAATATATTAATAAAGTGCGCCTCATAAAAATTTAAATATTAAAAATTTTATTCAATTTTATGAGCGATAAGGACATTTAAAACAGTCCTTAAGGTAAAAAAAAAAAAAAAAATTACGTACCCGTCTGTCAAACGGATATTTCTAACAGCGGCAAAAAAATTGATGAAGGTTAAGAAGGAATTTAAACATCCATTATTTTCTGCAAACTGTCTTTAAGAATTTGAAATCATTTTTTAAAATTGTATCACATTATTTTATGAATTTGGAGTTATATATACCTGTAAAATAATAAAAATGTTAAAACTTCTAAAAGGTGCCACTAAGCTTTATTTTTCTGAAATGCTTTTATTACCATAAGAAAGGTAAGAGGAATTTCCTCTTTTTTTTTTCTTTTGTCTTATGAGTGTGCAATTTTTCTAAAGAGAAAAAGTTTTAGAGCAATTTAAAAATTTTAAGATGCCGACAACCTACAAGCTAAGAAATAGATAAATTTACATAAAAACAGTTAGCCATTTAGAAAGGAACATTTATTTCAATTTTTCAGTTATTCTAGTTTTTGTATATAATTTTAAATCCCTGCATTTATATTTTCACCAAAATAAAACATCCTTTTAAAAAAACAACAACATCGTCTTATTAAAATATTTGCCCCAACTGTGTGTACATACTTATGAACAAATTAAGCATTCTCTACTTTGAACAAAGAAAAAAAGAATTTTTTTTTTGAAATATTGATGTTTCTCAGTTATGAAATCACAAAGAAATAGTCATGAATGACAGAGGTTGAACAAAAGCAGTTGCGGGATTCTGTAAGTGATGTACTTCTGAATTAAATTTGCATAAAATTACATATTTCAGAAGTACTTTTCTCTATTTTTTTCGATGAGCACAGTTTCTTTTTCTTTTTTTGAGACTCTAGGTACACTCCTTGTGTGCCAACAAGTATAACACAAGGCTTACAAATGTAAGTCAATCAATCGTGGTAGGAAGTTTAAAGTAGAAGGATACAGGCACAAATGGGAATGGAAAAGAACCAAGAATGGATGCAATTACAATAGATACAGAACAAAATACAAGATTGCTCACATGCACATAGAGACGTTCAGTAATCAAAATTATACAATGCGGAAAGTTTTGAAACATGAGTGATCATAATAAGATATTCAAAATACCAATACATAAATCATACATACACACAAATACGTTACTACATATACACACAATATATATAATATATATATATATATATATATATATATATATATACATGCAAATACACACATATACACGTACAGTAAATGTTAATAAATACAAAAGAAATTACAATCTAAATAATATGGGGAAAAATTCTATTAATGTATGTGTTACGTTAAAATGTATAATTCAGTTATTTCATAGAATTGCTATAGGTTTTCATGAAATAACTAGACATGCCATTTAAAGTATATAGGGACAATTTCCTACTTTACCTAGTTATTATATGAATTAACCAGGTATTTTACGAAATAACTAAGAATAGACCGTTCAAGTGAAAAATAAACAATTTCAAAGATATTTTATAAATTAATTGATGATGAACAGATAAAATTTCTCGAAAAATACATTTTATCCCTTTTGCGGATGAATAATTGATAAATAATAAGGGAAAGCAGATGATATAATCTATTATTACTCATATTGCTAATATTAGTGAAACAGAAAGGAGGAAAAGGAATGTGTTGCAAAAATAGATTATATTTAAATATTATCAACAAAAATACACATGCTAGGAAGAAAAACTGTTGCTTCATAAAAACACAGTGTAAACTTTTTAAAACAAAAAAATGTAAGGAAATATTAATTTAAATTTAATGAGATACTTTTATTTTACTTTTCATTATTCATTAGAGCAAGGATTGCTGAGATGACGCTTTGGATTGCACTGCTTATTATTTTTGAAACAAGCGTACTTTTTTTTATTACACATTTTTCTTTACGCGAGAATTTTTAAATCCTTGTTCAGTACCGCAAATTTGAGCTGTGTCAAGACATGAAAGCGTTGTGTCAATATTTGGAGCTTGTTCAATGGACATTAATACTTGGCGACATATACTGAACTGATGTCTAGTGTTCAATTGTTTTATTCGACCTTATGTAGTTCCTAATGGAAAAACGTTCTACAGAAAGAAGATAGAACCGGTTCAAAGCACTTTCGAGTGCCTTACTTCATATTTTAAAGATAAAGTAATCGTTAATCTATAGAATATCTAGTTAAATCGCGTGGAGTTCAATTAATTTAACTGATTAGCCTAATTATTTCATGAAATACATAGTTATTCTATGAAATAATCGATTTCACACTTTAACGGTAAAATATGCACAAAACGATGCTAAAGATTTGCGCTGAACAAAGACAGAGAAAGGAGGAGTCCACGCTATGTTGTTCTTTTGTAGGTAATCCATAAATATACGGGAAACTTTGTTTGTGTTCTTGGTTTTTCTGAAAGACTTCTTATCTAAAAAATAAAATCAGTTTTAATAAACGTTTTTTTTTTTTGCTTATTGAGAATTCTATTAAAAGAATTTTATTCCTCCGAAAAAGTATTTTGTTTCGAAATTCGGGAGACTAATTGTTTGTCTCTTATTGAATAACCAAATTAAAGACACTCAATTTCAAAAATATTTTATCTTTTAAAGTGAAATTACAAGTTAAAAGCTAACTGAAATTTTGTAAAATATACACTAGTCCTTAAAGACAAATGTGCAGGAAAGAACTCATGTATACTAAACACTTTCAAGGCACAAAAAAGAATTATTTTGAGAAAAATAATACATATCTTTAATATCAGTTACTGATATAAAAAAAATACAAGGATAAATGAACATTTTTTGCTTGCTCTTGACATATGTATCTCAACTGTTGGCGTGATCTGACGTTTAAAGAGACAACAACAAAATTTAATTTTAAATTTTTAAAAAAATATATTGTGTTAATTTGCAACGCAATTGCGTTGCTAAATTATTTACTAAAATATGAATATTCACTTGCTCAGCGATACTTCTAAAATTTGTTAATTCTTGAACTTAGATATATTTAGCAGATATGACTTTTTTAAACCAAATTTTAGGGGGAAAAATTGGACAGTTTTTAAAAATTCATAATTAATTTAATTTTCAACAAAAAGACAAAACTGTTCGTTAAAGTGTTTTTGATAGTACACGTAGTAAACTGTAAAAATTTTATTAATAAAAAATTAGTAGTTTCTGATTTAACATGGGAGCCTATGAACGTGCCGGAACCTCTTAATTCAGACAAATGCTTTCAGTCGATTTTTGTTTCAAATTTTAGGTTTGTGGATATTATTTTGCTGGTTATGTTGCATATAAAGAAACGCCGAAGAATACTATGTAATAGTTGAGAAAGAATATGTTTTCTATTGAAACGGCATATACTTTAAAATTATTTTGTACCATCCGTATTTACGAAGTGGGTACACAATTCCGACTTCTAAATTAGAAATTCTGTTTGGGAATGTCATGAAGTAGAAAAGATTTGAAAATAACATTTAGAATGCTCAATCCAAGAGACTATTGCACGAAAAAGAATTTGAAAAAACTAAAGCTTTTACGCTTTTTTCAGAATGAGTGTAGTGTTTAAGTGCAGAAAAACTTCAGGACATATAGACTGTAGTATACAGAAATAAATCAAGTAATTATTATGTTAGATAGAATGATAAATCCTGTTATATTTCAAAACATAAGTGAATTTTAATAAAAATTTAGATTTGCCTATATATTTAGGTGAAAAAAAGACTGACATCAAAAGACAAATTCAAAAGAAGAGTTCTCGCTACTTTTCCGTTTCACCAGTGTAAATGTAGCCAAGCAGACTCTTTTGGCGACCACACAAAAAATGTTAGGCCTCATTGGTTTTTCATCTATTTTTCATGAATAAAGAAAAAGGCACCATGACAAGAAAAGAACGTGTCTTGTTTTGAAAATTGAAGTAGTAAAAGTTTACTAGCGAGAATATTCCTATTGGCGACTTTATCGTATGGGTCCGTGAAACGGAAAACAGTTTCCCTACAACGTTTTACCTCCCAAACCAGCGCCGTTACCTTTTACTATCTATAGGAGGTTTTGGCATCACTACACGGGAGCTCTTCGGTTTCTCTAAAATTCGACCCGAGAGTGGACAACGCATTCGACGAGAGGATTCAAATATCCCCATCAGTCTATATATAGATTAGAAGAAATATATTGATAAGTTACTGGGGAGGATACACACTTTATACTCTCCCTCAGTACTCCCTTTTAATCTTATATATAGAAATTTACAACCCCACGAGAAGGTTGTTTTTCTTAACTACAGAGTGAAAATACGGTAGGGACAAAAGATGTTGAATATTTTCACTGGAGCGCCTGATCCCCGAAGGGGTCTAAATCTCCTATCTTGAGACTATAGGGTTAACTATAGAAACTTGGTTTGCCATTGTAAACATTTGAGAGTAATTTTAAAATAAAAGAAACTGCCTTGGAGGGGCAAACATATTTTCCAAGAGTTTTCAAAATTTTGTTAATTTTTAAATTTTCTTAATTAAATTAGTGGTATTTATTTCAATTGTCCATCAGTTCTTTTTCGTATTTGCTGTTTATAAATCACTTGTCAAACACTCGATACCTTGTTTCTTAAAATGAATTATTTTTTTAATTCAGATTCATAAAGTATGATCCTTGGTCCTCCAAAAGTCGTCTCAGTTCAGTTGAGTGTTTGATTGTTTTTAAAGCATGTTCATGTTTAATAAATTGACGCTCGACGTTACGAAGCATTTTACTTGTTTTTGCATTGCTAAGTGGAGAATTGTGAAACTAGGAATCCATTTTTTTTCATAATAAGATTAATTCGGTAATTAAAATCTAACGAGGTTCACAAGCATGTGTGTTTATAACTTCAGAAGAACGTTATTAACAAGTGCTTATAATTAGATGATGCAATGTTTTTGAAATGAGAAAAGTTACTAAAAAAGTATGCACGTGGTTTATTTTTCAACTGTATTTTTGATGCTCAATGATACATATATTACCTTAACCCATTGACTGCCAACTATGAGTTATCTCGTAGCTTCTGCTGAAGTTTTCGGTTGATATAACATATCTTCATTCGAGTTAGGAATTATTTGAAAGGATAAATGAAAAATATTTATACCATACAAATAAAAATTTATTATCACTTTTTATTATTAAAATTATAGCTTGGACGATTAGATTATAACATAACAATCGTATATTTTTTAAAGTATTCTAAAAATTGAAAAAATATTTTTATTATTGTTGCTGTACATGATGATCTTTAAAGCAAGGATCAATAGAAAGTACTGGGCTGCTGGGACACACTTGACATAAATACCTAGTCTCCTTATGTTTCTTTTTTGTTGCTTTTGCTTTAAATACATTCGACATGGCTTTGAAGGCATCCTTTTTTTTCTGTTAAAAAAAAAAAGTAATGGAAATCACAAGGTTGTATTTGCATTTTAGTGCCTGCTTTCTCCTGCATTTCTTGCGTCACCAACGAATAAATGCATAATAAATTGTTTCCTAAATTGACTTGACGTTTTTGTGGGGCAACTGGGTGGCGAGAGCATCCCTCAATCCCTTATCTGGAAATTAGAAGTGGCATTGAGTGTGTGACTTGGATGATAAGTTGGAAGCGTGGCTTCAGGACGAAGAAACCAATGAAGTAGGTTGGAAGAGAAAAACCTCAGATTTTTGAATTGATCCTCTTGATTAGATGTTGGGAGTGAGCTATTGGTATTGACTGCTCGATTCAGAGTAAAAGAAATCAAAGGAGAAAACATGGAGTTAAAAGAAAAAAGAACATTTGAAGTAATACCAAGGAAAATTTATTTATCATTTAACATGGATTCAACAAGTACATATGTTTTTTTTTTATCTGTAGCAACTGCTTTAAGTTTAGGTAGTAACTGTAAAATTTTTCGTATTCTTTTTACTAAGCTTGAAATTATATTGAAATGTACAGAAACTTGAAGAAAATTAGAGACATTGTCTTCCTGGTTCTAGCCGAATCCTTGGATGCTCTGAAAACTGTTGTTTTGTTCGTTATTATTATTTGTCTTCTCATTATTGTTTTGAGGTGGAAAGTCGGATGTAACTCCACTAAAAACGTTAGCATGGGATACTCTTTCCCGTATTTCGTTCTTATTGAAAGTATTATTTTTAAATCTCTTTTTAATGGGAGAACCCCTTTTTGGCTTTGTGAACTTTGGGCACACTTCATTCCGTTTGATTTTTCAAGCTCGTCATCTAATTTCATCTGGTGGAAGTCAAATGTGTAATGTTATGTCAGACTATGATGCAGATGTGTAATAATCCTCTCTGGAAAATTCCTACAAAGCCATGATAGTTAGAAAGAGTTGCAAAGTAATAAAAATTCCCTGATAAGTACTAATTAGTAGACTTCAGAAAAACCATTTATTGGTAAAAGAAAATCGCTCAACCTTACTTCAAAATCTTCCAGCAAAATACTTACATGTTCTATAACTAAAAAGATCGAGGAAATAATAAATTATAGTTTTAAAAAACTAAAAAACATGCATTTATAGTGATTTGAACTAAAAAGTAAAAAATAATTCTTAATATAAGTATAAAATGATTAACTAGAAATTTAACGTGATTTTGGTAAAAGTGTGCGGTGCTCGATACTAATTGATATAATTTCTTACTAGTTCTATTCCGAAATGCAGAGTTAGTGTAAAAATGTAGAACAAAGCACATCCCACGCTTTTACCACAATGACATTAATTTTCTCGTTAATCATTTTATTCTTATATTAAGAATTATTTTTTGCTTTTTAGTTAGATTTACTATAAATGCATGTTTTTTAGTTTTTTGAACTACAATTTATTTTTCATTTTTTTTTAGTTCAATCTGGAACAAAAGCGTGTAATTTTTGATTTTTAAAACTATCATTGATTCTTTGATAAAATAATGTTTTTTGTTTAATGTATTTGTATTAACCATGAGCGTTTTCGCTTTAGGGTTGTAGTTTCCTGCTTTAGTAACCAAATCTGGAATTAGTCACAAAACCTGCAAATGGGAAATCGTTAATCCTGATGATCCTGATAAAGACAATGAAACAAAATTATTAAATTATTATATAGTCATCGGTCCTTGTCAAGTGTGCAAAATTTCGAATTAATGTGACCTTTTAAAGTAATTAAAATCGAGTTCAAAAGATTCCTTTATATTCAGGTGAAGCTAATAAAAGCGTGTTAAAAAGATGAGGATACGTCATTTTAAAAAATCAGTTAATATGCATTTATTTGACAGCGACGGCAGCAACACAGGAGGAGGAAGCAACTATAATACAAATTCAAATGATTTTCATTACTTAGGACACCACCTTCTTCTCACAAAAAAAAAAAATAAAATAAAAAGAATACCCACAAAGCTACGTTAAATGTGTACAAAGCAACAACAAAAAAATGTGTGTGCTTATGATTACACGATAGAAGTAATAACTTCAAATTTTGTAATATTACTTCAGGGATTAGTTGGGTGAATAAAAACAAGGGGATATTAATATTGTCCTATAAAATTATTTATTCATATGTCTGTTCTCATAAAGTAATAATTTATTGAGAAATATAAGAGCATACTTTTGAATTAATTGTATTCTAAGAAGGAAACAATAGGTTTATGGTAGCTGAAATATGTCATAAATATTTTAGATTCAAAATTTTTTATTTAAATATTTATTAACAAAAATTCCGTCGAGCGTTGTTCCCTACTTCCTTGTGCTTCATTTGGATCATTTGACATAATTAAATTGAATTTTGATTTTAAAAAGTGGACTAAAGGTTTTGATTTGTCTTCTGAAAAATCTCTACTTTAAAATTCCCACTTAAAATAATAGGTAAATGTTCAAAAGAGCCAATCTGGATTGGTTAATTTTGGTTGTAATTTAACAATATTTAATTCTATCCATGAATTAATTTAAGCAAATGGATAGTAAGACAGGTAGTTGGTTGATAAGAGAGATTCTAGGTCAAAACGTTTAAAAAGGAATTTAATCAAAAGATTTATAACACTTAATCTCTGGCTTATACTAGCTCTTTTGTCATGGCAGTTTTGGACAAATATATCCAGTGCTGCTGCAAGAAAAGTCTTCTTAATTATATTTTTTTTCTTGTATTTACATTATTCAATGTAACTTTTTATTAATACTTGTATACCTAATTTTGTTATTTTAAATTTTTAATTATTTTAATTTTCTTTTTAGACACAAAGTATATTTAAGAAATGTGATTAATAGGACTATTTGTTCATTGCTATTCTGATTCCATTACAAAAATAGATTTTGATTCTTAAGATCACTGCAATATTGCTAATGATAATTATACTATTTCTATAAAAATTTCTCCTTTTTCTATATTTATGCTTAATTTTAGTATAGGATTTCTCTTTCACTCTAAGCCTTTTTTTAAAAAAATATTACGTTTCATTTTCATGCTTTAACTAGGAGTAGAAAGAATTCCGCATTCATGTCCGTTAAAAGAGGTGTGGGGGACCCACTTAGATCGAAGCTTGGAACTTTTTTTACGGAGTATTGGTGTAGGGGAGGGACAAACTATCGCGTTTCAGAGTGGTGATGAGAAACCTCCTTTCCTTTTTAGGGGTGTGTATGTCCGACTAAAGACGAAAAAAGCCGAATGAGCGTTACACATTCGAGTGAGACGATTATTCATGTTCAGTCTCCAGCAAAACGCGCCAATAAAAGTTATCACTTCAAGAACGTAACATGACTCGGTATTTTTGCTCAGTGTGTCTCAACAATCCAGCAATTTGCGTTGATCCTTGCTTCAAAGCTCATATTTTTTTTATTTTTTGGAATACATTCATATATAATAATTTCATTATAATCTAATCGTCTAAGAAATAATTTTAATAATAAAAATTGGTAATTAATATGTTCTTTTCTTGTACAATATAAATTTTTTCTTCATCCTTTCTAATAATTCCTAACTCAAATGGAGATGTGTTATCCATTTAAAATTTCAGCACACACTGCGAGATATCTCGTAGCTGACAGTTATTCGGTTATATATAAATGGATGTATTATTTGAAAATATTGCTAATTTAAATCAAAAATTTGTAATCATCGGAACTTTAACTCAGTGTTGGAGAAGTTGCTTATCACTTTAAATCGTATATAGTATGTAATATATTGTATTTTTTTTTTAGTATTCTAGAGTATGAAAGTTTTTAGCTTTCCCCTCTTGTTTTAGTAAGGCTTAATTATAAAAGGAAGCCAGGATATTTTAAGAAAAGTACACAATAAAAAACATTTTTTGTGAATACTTCCGAAAGAAAGGGTCTGCAAGCCATGGCTCTTTGTAGACCAATGGTGGGGAACTTAAGGCCACATGTGGCCTCAGTGCTTTTCAAGTACGGCCTTCATAAAAGCTAACTACTGTATTAATTTTTATTTAATTATCTAGATTGTTACAACAGTTTGTAAATCATTGTAATTAAATGAGGAACGGCATGAATATGTGTATGTGTCAATGAACTCTCCTGGCAATAGCCATTAGTACATTTCAAATGTTAGAACGCCACCTAGTGCAACATGACACTACCAAACATGTTAAATTTAGAGGATTAATTAAGGCTTCACGTCATGAAGCTTGATCCAAATTATATATGTGTGTGTGTGTATGTGTGTAGAGAGAGATATATATACAGAGAGATAGGTAGATATATATATGCTTACATAAATAAAAATACCAACAGTGAAATACAGAGAGTTAAAACGGTATCTATGAATTAACAATTTTATAAGAAAAAAATAGTAATCGATTATAAATGTTATAACCAGTTTTTATCCTTATGTGTATACAAAAATATTTTATATTGTAACTTTAATGTCGTTTAAGAAATAGGATTTAATTTTTTTAAATAATATTTCTATATAAGGCACAAAATTGTTATATATATCCAAAAACTATAAATTCATAAAAAAATGCATTTATAGTTACAGCAACCTATGCGTCCTCCTTTATTACTACTTAATTTACGAATGGCCTTTAATAGTAAAAAGGTTCTCCACCTCTGGTACCGACGGTTGCGACTCCTCATACTTTTAGCTACAGGAATTTTTAAGAAATAATTATATCTGGTAAAAAAAATACTTCTTTCTATTCTCTTTCTGCTTTGTAGTGTTCTGTTGAAAAGATTTACCTTATTTGCGTCTAAAATTAAGTGTTTGTTTGTCTTAAGATGTATGTATTAAACTGTTCTTTTTTCATTGACAAAGCGTATTGAGAATCGATGAAAATAATGAAATTAAATTTAAACCATTAAAAGTCTAATTTACTGGTAAAAAGGCCATTAACTATTAATTGGCCATTAAAAATTAATTGTGGGAAATTACCACGAGAATTTTGTAATGATGTTAATATAGAAATCACACACACACACACCAGGAAGGGCTGATAGTGCGAGGGAAGGAGAATTTCCATGACAGTGTGTTATGCATTTAAAAATGTGCGTGTAACGCCGGGGGGAAATAAATCTGTCTGCCTGAAAAAAGCAGCAAAAATATTTCGAAACAGGGAATTTTAAGTTATACATTCGGTAAAAGCCGGACTAAGTGGAGGAGGGGGGAGTCATTTTGAAAAAGAGTATTAGAAGTGCTGATTTTGTAAAGGAAAATTTATAAAAGTAGAGAAAGCCCGAGCAAGGCTAGGCCATGCAGCTTCTTTTATTAAATTGTGTATCCTTTTTTCTATAAATCTGCTGTATGCATGAAATGGAAATTTTTACTTTATGTTTTATTTATATTCTTGTGTGTTCTTATTCTTTATGTGAAATTTTTGAAATATTCCTCAGACAGTTTTAGATAAAAAGCGGATGTCGTATCACAGAAAAGGACAATTTTTGTTAAATTGTGTATTCTGTTTTCTATAAATCTTCTGTAAAATAGTACAAAAATGGAAGATAGTTCATCATCTCACATTGTATATGTAGTGCTTTTTTAAGAACTGCGAAAATAGACACTGATCGTAAAAACAAGTCAAATTTTTCAATGAAATGTAGGGAATTCAAGTAAAGTTTTTTCTTACATATCCTCTAAATAACCAGAAAAATTCTAAGAGCGCTACATTTTTCGTTCACAACCCACCAAAGGAGTCATAAATTACCATTCATCAATGAGACTTTGGAGAATTTCATGTATCCTTTCGCAAGAATGTAGAGTTTAATGTTTACTTCCCCTCTTTCCAAATGTGCAATGCTGACATTTCTAATTACTCACAAGTAAATTAAATTATAAAAATTTCATAGTATATGCATTTGAAACAGCATAAAAAAAGGAACTTTCCCTGTTTTTATCCGATATTGAAAATATTTTTATGACCTTTTTAGTGCACCCGATATGATTTTTCAGGTATTTTATAAATATTTAAAAATACTTAGAAAGTTTTTTAAAAATCGAATTAATGAGAAAGATTTATCTATTTTTTTCACTCTTTCGAATGTATTTTATTCTACGTAATTAAAAGGAAGACCCAAGATGTAAATATAAAAGAGAAAAATTCCATAGGAATAACATCACGCTTGGAGTTTTGTAGTCTGTGTCAACGGGAGTCTTAAGGTATCCGACTAGGTTCGGAGATAAATTTTTCAAAAATTTATTTGCTGAATAATTTTATTGTTTTAAAGGACATAAATAGGCTTAAAAAGCCATAACTATTAAATAACTAACATGTATCGCCCTTTTTTTTTTGAAAAAGAAATTATTTTTAGGAAAATTTAGCAAAATTTTTTATGTTAAGAAAAACGTGATAAATAAAAATAAATTGCACATTATGCAATTTGAGCGTCATTGATATACTTCTATATCTCTCTGAAGTGTCACAAATTGCAGGATAAAAAAAATATTTTCAGAAATAAATATTTTATTAGTATTTAAATTTGATGGTCATGATTTTTCGTCAAAATTACCGCATGTTCTAAGCTAAAAATAGCTGTAAAATGTGATTAAATGTAGCCGTCTTAAAACCTGCGGTTTGTTACACTCTGAAGGGCCCATAGCATATATGTTATAAATTTCATTGCATTTGATAAAATTATTTAGAAGATATCCCGTTTTTCGTGCGCAAATTATCATGAAAAGTTCATTCTTCAAAAAACGAATTAAAACAAATCTTTTTATTATTTAGATAAAGTAAATGCTTTAAAAAGAACTTAGAACTCTCTAGTTTTATGTATTAGTCCTTCTTCCTCAAGTCCTCTTCTTCTTTCCCTAATGACCCAAACAACACCAAACACTTAACACCTAAAAAGCACTTTATCTACCTAGTCGGATACCTCAGGCCCTTCCTTGCAATTAATTTAACACCTTACATGACATCTAAATGGCGTTGGCTGTTGCAAAATTTTAGGCACAAATATTTGTCTAAAGATTGCAGAAATGGCAATAAATTTCTTTCTAGGGTACTTCTTTCAATAAAATTCTCCCCTCAGCGGAAGGGGACACTCGCTAAGGACTGGGGAAAGGTCAAAATCTTAAAACTGTTAAAAGAAATGCTAGTTATTTTTTCCTTCTCAGGGGAAAGGGTAGTAAATTTTGACTATGGAAGAGTTCTTATTTCCTGACAAAGATCTGTGGTCAAACTTTTTCGACTGCCGTAACTTTTTCGGAGAATCCCATTCCACACTTATACAGAAGAATATATTTTAAAATAATATTCAAAGTATATATATGTAATAATTCCCTCTAACACACTTTTAATTAACTCTTTTTAATGATCTGTAAATAATTTTTAATTCTTAGGTTTAAAAATAAACATTGTAATCTTAATCGTAATCGGCTAAGCCGAAATCCCTATCCCGCGCATTCTAGCCAATCAGAACTACTATTAGGTAATAGTCACGCGCTTGTGCACTGCTGGTATGAAAACAAAAATCTGATGTAATCGTTCTTTTTTCTCTGCTTGCCGCCATCATGTAAGAATGTGAAGATTTGTAGCTTTCTTTGTCTTTTGTCTTTGTGTTGTGTCCTCCAAAATGCCACTGTCTATTCCATGGGTAAATGTAACGTAATTGTGCTTTAATCTGCTGATGTGAGCTCATAATAAAGGAGGTAAAGCTATTCCGAAGACGTCATTACTAAATCAAATATTACAGCTACATACACCGGCCAACACTACTTCAGTATACCACATATATACAAACATATTTTTGATATTATATGTAAAAACAATTTTAAAAACTATTTATTTTTATTAAAAAACTTTATAAAGTAATATTAATGTTATTTACTCATTGATAAAATATTAATTTTTGATCCAAATGTCACCTACGCATGCGTTGTATTTAGTAACTGGATATGTGTTCACAATTTTTTTACACAAACTGTCGGAGTATAGGCCTTTTGAAATTATCTACGGTAGCAATTTATATTCCACGTTTAATTCGTCTTTATGATTTGTATTTGTAGCCACTCGCGTTGAAAAATATTTTTCACTTACTAAATACATTTTTGTGTGAATGGCATTAAAATGTTCATAGCTGTGAAAGGAATTCTGCGTATTTTGCCTGAATACGGAATCTAAAATCTAGAAGCTCTAGTTTAAATTTAAATGTGAGAATCTAATCTGTTGATATGTCGATAAATTGTTCCATCCTTTTCATTATAGATGTTTTTCCCCACAAATGTAAAAGGTTTCAAAACATTGTACTAACTAGTATATAATTACTTCGGGGAACTAGAGATGGCAAACGAAACTATATTTACAATCTAATAGATAAAAAAAAAAAGTTTTAAAAAATTCATTTATTATTCATTATTCATTCACGAATTTCGTGAGAACATGAATCCATTTTGCATACACATTTGTAGTTTTTCTTTCCGATTTTCTTTTATTGTAACTCGTGAAGCCCCAGCTTTTTGTGGAACACAGTTTGAGGATCAATTCTCTAGATAAATGATGCAGAGATCAAACTGTTTAATTTTTCCTAAATAAATGATATTTAAAGGAAGAATAGGTAGATTTACAGCAATGAAAAATTAAGTTTCACGATTTTATCTGCTGTATTAAATGAACAAATAGTATGATACAATTTTACTTTTATACTATAGTACTGGGGTTGGAAACCTATTTCATGCGTACCACACATGAGGCACGCTGCACAATTCTAAGTGGCACTCGCTACTACTCAACAAATGTGTCAATTTTTGAAAGCATGGAAGTTGATAAATTTGTAATGGACCTTATTTGACAAAGATCTCCAGAATTATGGACAGTTACGAAATTTCAAAAAATCGAAGATACGTCCTAAGATACATTTACAGCTATTTTGTAAATTGTTGATTGTCATTGCTGGAGAGATTTAATAGTTTGAAAACAGAAAATTGCATATACTTTGCTCTCCACTTTTATTTCTACTTGTCTAAGAAAAAATATTTCCTAATAAAAATTTCTCCGGCTGGTCCGATGGCCGCATTTCGATTAAATGAGTTGAATGGTTTTTTATGGTATTGGGCCTAGACATTGTGTGACATCGACAATGGTCATCCCATAATAATGCAGTCTTATTATTTTGGCCAGTTGGCATGGAGTTTGAAATTCCCTGTTCTTCCCAGAATATGTATGGGGAATAATATTTGACCATTAAAATTATCCGGATGATGATCTTATTAAGATAGAATCAAGAACGAAAAGAGGCCCCTAAGGGGGCGAGAGCTAGGCCCTGGGCCTGGTTAGACTATGCCTTATGACATCTCAGATCATATCGAGATGCTTTCGGAAGGTCGCTAAACGGTTATGGGGATAATATAAAACGGCAGTTAAACAAAGTAATTTATCATATAGTGATTATACTGAGTAATAGATTGTTTTAAAACAATATATTTATAGTAAAATAGCTTTGTAGTAATTAGACTAACATAAGTTTTCTTGTGGTTAGATTTAATTTCCTCTCCCTTCTCCCCCAAAAAAGGTGTAAATAGCTCATAACGTTTTGAGTTTTTCTGAGTAAATGAATAATTAAAAAAATTAGAAATTTAAAACTTTTTAACATTTGAAAATCGAGCATTTTGATTCGCAATTGCGAGATTAAAAAAGCAAATATTGTGGATTATTACGTTTATATTTTCCCTTCGTTTATAAAATAAATCATTCCTTTTTAAAGTTCTCTTAAATTAAAAATTATATATATTTGAGTTAAAAAAAATGACCCCATTTACATATTTAGAAAATTAAACTTTAAATTTTTAAAAGCTTATGTTATTAGAAGTTTATTCTCATAAACTTTTGTTTAAAAATAACATTTTAAGGAATAATCGTTTTCTGTGAAAGCTTTATTTTCTAATTTAAAAATAAACTAGTAATAAAGATCAATACTTGAACTTTTCGTAAAGTGAATGAATATTAACGTCGCACTTATCAGCTATACTCGAGGGCATTTGGGGACGGACCTCGTAATTTTCAACCTTGTTCAAGTGACGAGGGCGACACCTGAGTGGGACCCTCTACTAACTACCACACCGCACCAACGGGAGGACGTTTGAGCTCTCGACAGATTTAACGTGCATCGCTCCCCTACACGTTGGGTCTTCAGCGGTGCCAGACTTGAAGTCATGACACGCCAGCTACGAGTCCGTTAACTTGACCACTAGGCTATAGCGGCCCTTTTTTATTTCGTAAATATATCATTCACCAATAACATATTTTACATTATTTTTAATTTTTTTTTTATAAAAACGTGCTCAGAATTTGGGGCGCGACTTAGATCCTGAGCATATTTGAATGAAAAGAAATTAATCTCTATTAAATGAATTAGAAAACAGAGATTTGGTTAATAATTGTTCCAACGGTTTAATGGTAAAATTTTAAGCCAAATATCAAAATATATGCGATGTTAGTTAAAATAATAATAATAATAATTGCATTACAATAATTGGATTAAAATTTTGAATTGCAAGCTTCAAGGAGTAGTCATTTGTGTTCTTTAGTTAATTCAAAGCTTTCGGTCAAGAATAAACAAAGTATACTTTCAATTCTTCATTCAGTCGCTTCACAGAATTTAGACATTTTTATAGACATTTCTTCAATAACAGGAAGAAAAAAAATTAAACAAAAATATGTAAGCATTATAATTAGAATATATCTATATAAGTGAATTTTTTTAAAGCCCACAAGCAGAAAATATTTAAAACATTCCTAAATGGGAAAGTTCATCAGATTTCAGATGTTAAATCTCTGTGCATAATAAATCTTTCCCATTGTTCACTATTTGTGGTTACCATTTGCTAGTTACCATAATTTCAGCTGGCGGCTGTATTTCAGAAAGATATCGCAAAAAATAAGTATTCGTAGCCAAGAATAAAAATTCGTTTTATGAAATGTTGTGGCGTCATCTGTTTCAGATTGTCCTAATTGCGCCAAAAATAAGTCAGAATGAACTTAAAATTTTAAAAAAGTTAATAAAAACATAAAACTTAATTCTGGCTACACCAGTTCTAAGAGGAAAGTGTGCTTTCTTGTACACTATTTCCATTTTACTCAAAAAAATCAATTTTTTTCTGTTCAAATGTGCTTTGTGTTTTCACCTCCTAATACACCATGAATGGAAAAGAAATCAGATCAAGAGGTTCCCACACGAGCGGTGAGGCATGGCGTAACCCCAGGCCGAGCGGTCTACCGAAGCAGAACACAGGCGGGTGAGGAGAGAGGAAGCGGTAGGAAGAAAATGGAATTGTGCCCAGCCTATATCAAATAGCAAGGCTTATAGTTCGCCTCTATGAACCCAGTCTTAGATGATACGCAGAAGCTGACAGTGTTTCCCAACCAACAAAAAAAATAACAATACAGCACATTTGGTGTAGCGAAGTAATAATGTAAAATCTATTCATCAGAGTGAAATGCAACCTTAAAAATCACGATCCATTCATTCAACTAAAATTAGATGATCGCGGGCGTCTATTCCCAGAAGGATGGGAGAAAAAGATAAACCATGTGAGAGGATGTAATCAAATCAAGAAAATTCCCCCGAAAAAGGGGAGGGATAACGTACCCCCAAGCACAAGCGTTTTATCGAAGCAGAACACCGGCGGGGCGACGCGCAGGAAGGAAAACGGGACGGCCGAAGTAATTAATGAATTCGTTGACAGTTCACCTCATGAACCCATAAGGAAAAGATGCTGTGCAATGAAGCTGCTTATGTTGTTATAGAGCGGTGATTCCCAAAGTGGTCTATATGGACCCCCAGGGGTCCATGACGACTTGTAAAGGGTCCACGACAGCAGAAAAATAATTTGGAGGTCCATGAGGTGTAAATGGAGGGTCTACGATAAGGCAAATCTTTAAAACCCAAAAAAATTATGTCTGTGTCCCCAAGCGTTTTTTTTGTGTGTTTGTGCTTCTAATTTTTTTCTAAAAAGAATTCTTTATTAAAAAAAAAAAATTTTTTTTCCCTTAAACATTTTTTGACCTAATGAAAAATATATTTAAAAAAAAATTTTTTTTTTGAAATATTATTTTTTTTCCCAAATTTTCCCGGAGAGCAGTTTTAAATAACCAGATTAAAGACGCAAAAATTTGGGAAAAGGGAAAAGGAAAACCCATTATAAGTAATTAATAGAAATTTAGGGACATTTTTTAGTTTTTAAGGGAAAAGTGCAAAAAAGCACTCGTGTGGGGAAACACTTTTAAGGGTTTTTAAAAAAAAATCTTTTTTTGAAAAAAAATAAAAAATTAAGTGAAAATGTTTTAACTAAAAAGAGCCCAAAAGTTTTTTTTTGGGAAAAGGATCGGGAAAGGAAAAAACATAAAACGGATTGTTTTTTTTGATCGGGTTTACTTTGGGATAAAACAAAGATTCGTTAGGGTTTTTACCTCATAATTCTTCAGTGGCGCAAAATTTTTTTTAACTACCTTTTGACGTTATTTTTTAGATTTTGTGAATTCGGTTTCAAAATTCAGCGGGAAAAAGAATTTTTCCATTTTAAAAATTTCCCTACGACGCTGAAAACTTAAAATTTTGTGTTAAGTTTCTAAAAATTTTTTCTAAATCGCAAAAATTTGATTCTTTCTTTTCGGGTTCATTTTTGGTAGGTTTCCCCGATTTAGAAACAAATACCCTTTGGGGCACAACGCTTTTAAAATTACTTTTTTCATAAAATTCCAAAAAAAAAAAAGATAAAAAGTTTATATTTTTCTTTTATATAGGTAATATTAATATAATTTTCAAAATTAATTTAAAATCCAAAAATCGGATCTTTTCCCTCTCATTTTGCCTTTGTTTTTTGAAAAAAAAGTTTCTCATTTGTCAAATTCCAAAAATGGTTAAAAAATTATTTACAAAAAAATTAAATTAATTTTGGGAAAAACAAAAAAATATTTTTTAAAAAAATTTCCTGAATTTAAAAATAGAAACACGGTTAAAAGGGTTAAATACGAATTAAGTTTATTAAATAAAAGTTCAGAGTTAAAGGTAAATACGGAATAACCTGAAATTCCCTATGGGTTCACATCAACAATGAAATTAAGTTGGGTTTGTACGTGCAGTGTTGGGAAAGGGAATTTTTTCGGAACGCCCCAAAAAAAAAAACAATAATGCGAAGATTGGTCTTCGAAAGCAAAATTAAATTTAAAATTTGGGGGCGAAACGCAACGCCTACAGGGTTTTTAAAAAGAAATTTTTTTTAAGGATGGCGGCTTTTCCACATGGGCACTTTTTACCCCCTTGACTGGAGTTGGGAAATTTTTCGAAATCCTCCGTCCCCCTATCGGGGGGTGGGAAAGGGCCTTGTGTTCGTTCAATTTGGGTTTTGGGGTTGGGAAAGGGGTTTGGGCCCCTAGAGCAGGGAACGAAAATTTTGGGGAGCAAGCAGGCTTCGGCGTTTAGAACTGGGATGATTCCTTTGGCTAGTGAGCTTTGGGCTTTTAAAATGAAAGCCCCATCGTTAAAGGAAGAAAAATTAAGCTTTGGGGTTAAAAGACATTATATTTAAGTTTAAATTTAAAATTAGAAATTAAATAAATTAGAAATCTTAATCAAGCAATGCTTCCATGAGCATTAATGCTTGGTCTTTAATGTCTTTGGTTTTCTTAAGAGTAGGTAGAATTTGTTTTAACTTAGGGTATTGCTTAAAAATGTTAGATACGATTTTAAAAAGGGCTATTATATCTTGAACATCAGAGGAACTATTATTATTATCAATTTCCGTGGCGGAGGTAGCTTGAGGAGGACTTTGTCTTTCCGAATTATTGCTATTGTCAGTAGAGGGATGGGGGTCATTATTTTTATTAAACCGAACGATGTTGGCGAAGGAAATTCCTTCGACAACATTATTACTGGTGAAAGTTTTCTATTGGATTTATTAGGGGGCACCATTTTTGGTTTTGGAAGTAGGATTTCTGAACAGGCAGTGTGCCGACAATATTGAAAAAGTTAATACAGTAAGGATTCTCCTGTTTTCTTAATCTCGCAATTTTAGTAAGGTGATCCTTTCCCGGGCACTTGGAGACATCTAGGAATCATTGGCATTTAAAGCGGCAGTATGGTAAAAGTTGTTGCAGTTGAAACATTCATTTTCGAATGGAGTACCCTCTTCGATTTTTACTTGCATATATCCCAAAGTGGGAAAGGTCAAAACGGTTAAATTAAATTTATTTCTGCATTGTTATTAAATAAAGGGGAGTGAAAGTTTTTTTTTTTAGTTTTAAGATATCACTGTTACAGTGTAGCCAGATCTTCTAAGTCGGTAATTATTTCATCGGTTATATACAGCCTGGTAATCCTTTGACTACTACTTTAATGGTTTTTCATCTTTGTTTGATGACAAAAATTCTATGTCACGATCCTCGTCCATAAAATTAATCGGGGTTTTTGTATTCCTCATGGCATTCTAAATTTAAACAATGTAATTTCCTGAAGATTTAGATTTAATATCTGGAATTTTTAATTATTTTATTTAATTGGTCTCTATAATTATTTTTTTATTTTAAAGAAAGACAGGTGTCGGGGGTTTGGGAACAGGAATTTCAGGATTTTGCTTGACAATTTCAGGTCTTCCTCTAGATTATCAAATGAGTTGTTAGTTACGATTGGGTTAAGCACTGGAGTTGGGGTGATCGGTCGGGCTGTTTTACTAGGAAAGACAAAGCCATCCGAGCTACCTTTGCTATTTTTCCTCTTAAGGGAAGATTTTTTATTATTAACATTACATGAAATCTCTCTCTCATTTCTATATCATTATCACTATCGTTATGGTTATCGTTATCTTTAGGTTTTAAAGTTGTATGATCAGGGCAATTTACATCGAGACATGGAGGCAGAGTCCTAAGCTCACTTACCAATTTGTCCCTGGCTTCAATCGTCTCCTGGAGGTTCCTCTCTATATCATCGGCGATACCAGTTGGATTAGAATTGTTCCTTTCGACAACTAAAAACTTCTTGTATCCATCGATAAGAATATTCTGTCTTTCAAGACGTGTAATGAATATCCTGCGTCTTTCGCAGTCAGAGATGGGTTGCATAGCAGGCTTGGGCGTTCCAGTTCTGATCGGTGTAGAAGATCTACTTGTAGTCGATTTATCGGACATTTTCTGCAATAATTCAAAGTCACTAATCATCATAACACTCACACAGAGTCTCCCCCTTGATACCAGGAGCCCTGAAAAGGGCTACAAAGGACTTTATGAATCTCCCTTGGAAATAGAAATGGCACGGGTATAAACTCGTCCCCTGCTCGGCATCTGACTATCCTTCCCATGCACGACTATGACGGATGATTGACGGATGATTTTGTGAAGAGGTACCTAGACTGCGTCAGCAGTCTTCAACCCTCTATCTGGTTATTCAATGTTCATTGTTGCAGCTTTGGTTTGGGGAGGGGGGGCGGGCTTGAAGGGAGAACCAAAGAGAATTGGGGGGGGGCTTTTATTGGGGGTTGGAAGTGAGCTTTTTAACTGCATAGCTTTGACTTCGAAAATTATTCTAATTTTAGTTTTTTATTTTAAAGACAATTAATTATAAAGAGAAAATAATTAGGAGGGAATTTAAAGGTTAAAATAATATGAGATTAAACTTTTATCCATGAGAGCTTCTGCTAGTAGGCAGGTTTTTCTTCGTCCGAATTTGCATTTTAAATTTAGAGAAGATCGAGAATTTTAGGATTTTTTCTTTACTAGGTTTGAAATGACATTAAAAAGTTCCAGAACTTGTATTAAGTCAGAGGTATCATTTTTCTTGGCTAAGGAGGAATCCACGGAGCTTCTTTTCTGTTATCATTTTTATTTTCATTATTAGTAGGGGATTGACTGGGATTTCTCCACTAACAATGTTAGCGAAAAAATTCCTTCTTTAATCCATTTACTGGCGAAATTTTTCTTTTTCATTGGATCAACGAAGGGGCACCTTTCTTTGGTTGTGAATTTGGGACATTTTGTATAACATGCCGAATGACCGTAGCCCTCGCAGTTAATACAAAGGGGTTTTCCTGTCTTTCTTTGATTTGGCAGTTTCTCGTAGCGTGCGCTTTACCGCATTTTAAACATCTGGGTTGCATGTGGCAGTTCGCGGCAGTATGAAAAAGTTATTACAGTTGAAGCATTGGGTTATTCACTCTTACGAGGTAACCATCAACTTTCACTTGTAAGTAACCTAATTTTGTTAAATCAAATATTTTTGCTATTATTGGCGTTTCTCGGGAAGTATTAGAAAATATGGAAGGGTTTTTTTGTTCTTTTCGAGATAAGCTGCGTAAAGCTTTCAATTACAAAACCTTCTTCTACTAAATCGTTTGTGATATCTTCGATTTTAGAGAAACTCGGGAGACTTTTATTACAGCTTTTATCGGTTTGTCAGGTTTACGGTTAGTACATAGAATTCGAATTCTTTATCCGCTTTCAAGAAGTGGATAAGAGTTCGATATTCTTCAAAATCATTGTGAAAATTTTATTTACATCACCGGCAGTTCTATTGCGAATTTTAGGAATTTTCGAAAATTAATTTAATTTGATCGCGGAAATTCTTTTTTCATTTTAAGCATGACAGGTGGGGGAAGTTTAGTCGAGGGAGTAACTACATCAGAAGTTACATTATTGTTAGTCGGGAGTGGATGTTTGACATCCTGTTCTAAGTCCGAGAAATTATTTCTCATTTCTATGGGATCCTGGTTAGTGACAGGGGAAACGGGCCTGGCCGTCTTTTTAGGAAAGATAAACTCTTCCGTGGATTCCTTGCTTTTATTTTTACGCTTTTTACATAACTTTTCTTTTTAACTTTACACTCTGGTTTTCATCCGAAATGGGATCGTTAGAATTATTTCTTCAACTACCAAGGTAGTGGGAATTTTATGCTCATTGCAATCAGTTCTAGTGCATGGGGAGGGTTTTAAGCTCACTTACCATTTCCTCCTTTTCATATGCATGGCAGGTGTTGCTCATCAGTAGATTTCGGAAGGGGTATTCCGCAACTAGTAGGTGAACTTAGCTAGGCTTTCTCATCGAAAGTGACTTGTGAAGGGCTGAGAGACCAATGAAGGCACATATCTCTAAACTTTTCACTTAGGAGGCAGCAATTTTTCGCTTGTCTAGTCTAAGCTGAAAAGTCCAAATTTCGCTATAATCACTCCTTGATCGTCGATCCAAACGCGGGTAATCAGAAATCGTGGTTTCCATGCGACTATAAAATTTGTATTTGATTATCTATGAATTTTCTAGCAATTTAGTGGTATTTTAGTATACCACCCATGTAGATCATTTCTGCTTGTTTGTGATCGTTTTCTATTTGCATCGCTTGAAAAACACTTAATTCATAACCTACTCACCAAAAGATTTCAATAGGCATGCAGCGATCGAGAGGCTCAAATCGCAATATATTGAAACATGCGGTATATTCTCTTTAAAAGCTGTTTTCTTAATAAACTGACGATTGCAGACGCAGGAAAGATTACACATCTTGCTTCGCACAAGTGGAATTAGTCATGTGCTCTTTGCCGCTGCTTTATATAGACATCTTGGTTTTTAAATGGCAGTTTGCTTATACAGCCTGATAAAATTATTACACAATTATAGCATTAATTGATTTCTCTACACAGAATCTGCATATATATCGAGGGTCTTAAGGATCAGTATTTTTTAGATTATTATTTCTAGGAAAGAGAAGCAAGAAAAGATGGAAGGGCCTTTGTTCTTTTAGATGACCAATTGATTGCTTTTTCAACAGAGTAAATCAGCGCTTCTTCCTCAAGGTCTGAATGGATATCCTACAGGTTTTTTGTAGGAAATTTCGGTACCCGCTTGCCTTTACTTTAATTGGTTTCTCAGTTTGGGTTTGTAAGAGAATAATTTAAAATCCTTATTTCCTTCTAAAAACATCTTAAATTATGGTATTTATTCATCATCATCTTTTAGTTAATATAATTTTAATAAATTCTCTAAAGTTTTATTATTAATGATACATGGAGGAAATTTTGGTAGATTGATTTAAGTTGAGTTTTGCTAATATTATCTTAATTTTTAAGATTCAGGTGAGTCGAGGGGAACTTGGATTTAGTTGCTTCCTGCTGTTTTAACTATTTTCAACAACACACAACGGCATCTTCCTCAAGATCTGAAAAGAGCTATTGTTTATTTGCGACTGGATCTTACAGAAGGAGAACAGGTTTTAGCGGTTTTTTATTAGGGGAGACAAAATCCTCCACAGAATCTTTTTTATTTACGTTTTTAATTTTATTTTTTTATTTAGGAATGCAAGTAGAGAGTTCCAGCATGCATTTATTTTCCTTTGAGTCAGATTCAGTCACTGAGGAATTCCCCTCAGTCACCAGGATGGAGATTGCCAGGTCTGCAATAGTTGCAGTTAAAAAGTTAGACACATGGGAGAAGAATTATGCTCACTCACCCAAAGCATCAGGCTGAGCTGATTTCATGGGTGAAGGTTGAACTGTTTGAATTAATCCTGGATTAGAAAACAATTGTCGAACTTTTTATACAAGTCGGTATACGTACGAACAAGCATTTGATCTGAACTAATCTTCTCGTGTTTAATTGTCGTTGATAACATGGCGAATTGTCCGTCTCGGGTGGATCGGTGTCCATAGTTGACATCCTGATTCAATGATTGTATATCTCGGAGCTCAAACAAACACGTCTGTACTATTCAACATCCGCTCGTGATCCAAATCGAAAAAATGGATATCTTTATTTCAGTAATTAATTTTTTTAAAATTTTATGATTAATTTGTGGGTTAGGAATTAAAAAATATTCTTATAAAATACGCGAAAAACTTAAAATTTCTCTGTAGAGAAAAGTTTTAGCACTTGATCAACAATTTTAGTTGCTGACTATTTAAAAGCTTTGAAAAAGTTGATTTTACATACAGAAAAGTTAACTATACAAAAGTTATATATATATTTAAACTTTTGTAGTTAAATTTCCATCATTTATACTTTTACCAAAATCTAACTTTCCTACACAAGGAAAAAAAATCATCATCATATATAAAGATATTTGAGCCAACTGCATACTTGACAAGAATTAAGAAATGTTCTCTGTTTTGAACAAAGAAAAAAAAATTGTTTGGAAATAATGTTGCTCAGTTATAAAATGCGGAGAAATAACTATCGTTAACATCTTATGCAGTTAGAGTTGCGAGATTCTATTAGAGATGTATTTTTGACATGGAAATTTGTATAAAAAAATCACATATTTGAGATAACACCTTCCCCTCCCCTTTTTTTTCAATCAGTACAGCACTGGAAGAAATTCTGTCCGTGTCTGCGTTTTTTTCTGTGTGTTTGTGTTTCTAAAATTTTCTAAAAGAGTTCTTTCTTAAGTAATAAAATTTGCTTTGATAAACATTTTTTGACCTTCTGCGAAATATATATAAAAAAAATTTATTTCTTTGAAAAATTATTATTTTTCAAATTTCAGGACAGCAGTTTTTAAATAACCAGATTAAAGACGCCAAATTTGAAAAAAATTTCTTTTTTGAAGGGCAATCAATTATAAACATTTAATTGAGAGACATCCTAGCCCAAGGAAATTTTAAAAAAAAGTCCTGTGAAAAAAAATTTAAAAAAAAAAAATAAAAATTTTGAGAAAAATAATAAATGCTTTAAAAAATTTTTTTTAAACACTAACAAAAAAGATTGAAAATTATTTCGTGTAAAAGAATCTGCAAAAAAAAAACATTGTAGGCATAGTGTTTTGATCGGCACAACGTTTCTTCGTATTTTCATTGTCATATATTTACTCAAAAAAATAAATAAATATAAAAGATGAGTTTATACCATACTTTATATTAGGTTTTTAAAAAATTTTAGAGCATAATAAAACCAAAAATTGATCATTTAGGATGATTTTGAAAAAAAGTTTTCTCGATCTAATTCTGATATATATAAGGGATCTTAATTATTTTATATGAAGTTTATATATATATATAACTTTTGAATATATCATAAAATATTTCAAGAAAAATTGCCGTGAATTCAAAATAAATACATAATTTTGAACAATAAAAGAAAAAGTTCAATTAAATGTAAATACGATCAGCCTGAGTATTACTTGTGGATCACATTAACAAAAAAAACAACTTATGTTAGTACATGCAGTAATGACACGCATACTTAACATACCAAAAAAAGAACTATTACAGCCCATACGGTCAAACGAAGTAACAGTGTAAAATCTATTCGAAAAAAAACAACCCCAAACAGGGTTTTAAAAACGGAACGCAAATTTTCCCTTTTTTTTCTTTTTGTTAATATATAAATATATTACTCTAAATAATTTAGTGGTATTTTATTAGTATACTATGCATAAATATCATTTCTTTTGTTTATAATCGTTTTTCAATTCTTACTGTAAGATCACACACTCTTTCTATATAATATTTATACATATAATTATCTTGTTGGAATTTTCTATCGTTAATATAATTTTCATTCATCCAATCTAGTTCAAATAACTATTTTTTAACTTGTAGAGGGTGACGCTTCATGTTAATACAGTTTTTTCAAATATTAATTCATTAATTAAATTTTAGTTTGTAATGTTATATTTATTGTGAATTATATATATAATTATTCCCTATATTATAATTAGTTGTAAACGATGGAGCCAGTACGTTTTTCTAACAAATAGGAATTGACGTTAAATAAAATTTTTTTATGTTACTTGTTTTTATTTGATCGTTTGAAAAAAAATGTTCCTCTTGCCCAGAAGAATTCAATTTAATACTGTTTTGATCTCAAACTAATGTCTAAAGTTGCAGTTGAGAAATAATACATTCACATCTTTTGTTATACATAGTGGGGATTTGGGTTATAAGGAATCCATTTTTAATGCATATTAAGGTTTATAAATTTTACGATATTTTCTATGGATTTCATAAGTATGGATAAAAGTATTAAACTAACAATACAATTTTTATTTACATAGAGATAAATTTATAATGAATTTAATGATATTTATCTCATTAATAGCTCCATGTTATAAATACGATATCTGAGAAAAACGGGATCAGCAATATTATCTTATGTTCCGAGATTCAGAAAAGGGGGAAACTGAATATGTTGGAAAAGCGTTAATTCAATAATAATGAGAAGTATTTATGTCTCAGTTAATAAATACATTTTTCCAAAAAGAGAACTCTCTGTTTGCATATAATTTTTACATTACATGGAGAAGCTTCCATCAGTACGAGTACTCGTGAAATAATGTCTAACATCCTTTTCAGAAAAAGATATTTACCGATAAGGGTTTCTTGTGTCGGTTGGACCTTTTCAACCCAAATATTGATCCAAATTTCGCTGTAAAACAAAATCACGGACATAGTAAATTAAGCTTTTTAAGTGTGATTGCACTATTTTAGGAAATTTGAAGCCGTGTACGTGGCGCTGTAAGTCCTTTCATGTTAAATAGAAAAGCAGGCCTACGGAGCAATGAAAGCCTTTTCCCTCTCTAGAGACACCTATATAACGAAAAGTATTTTAATACTTTAATTGTGTGTGTGTGTGAAAAGGGCCAAGTTGGGGATGTAGTTATTTGCTTAAGGTATCCGACTACGTTCGGAACCGTGATTTTGCAAAAGTGTATAAATGGATAATATTTATATTTAGTGTCACTTAGATTAGAAAAAAGAAAAAAAATATTTTTAAGGACATTATGACAAAAAAAAATTTATTTAATTACAATATTTTGGCAAAAAAAACATAAAAATTGACCCATTTTCAAAATATTCTCCTTTTAAAAATTTTTTATAATAATATTTTGCCTGTCTATAGGTCGGGACTTCTGACAGAGGCTCAACTAAATTTTTTTGAAATATAAAACAGAAGGGTTTTTAAACCCATGTGTTACGACAACAGAGGGGAAAAATTTTTAAAAAAAACGCCGATAATTATTTAAAAATGGTTGAATTTTAAAATAATGTGAATTTTTCAAAAATAAAGTTGAGTTCGTACAGAGGTCGGGAGCTATAAAACAAAAAAAATTTTATTTTTAAAAAAAAGCTTTTTTAACAAAAAACTTTTTAAAAAAAAGATTATTCTAATTTATTTTTGCCAAAAAAAGGGTTTAATGTTTTTTAAAAACCCCTTAAAAATTTTTAACCTTTTCAAATCCATCCATAAAATTATCCATTTATGCGCCTTTTAAAAATCACGGTTCCGAACGAAATCAACCTTAAGGTTTAAAAAATCATTCAAATCCGAAGGGGAAAAGGTTGGTGAAGTTTATGAATTAGTGCTAATTAAAAGTAAAATTTTTTGGGGAATGCTTTTTGGGGGGCATAGTCCCTTTTTACAGGGAAAAAATCCTTTTTTAAAAAATTTTTAAAAAAAATTAATACAGACTGTTAGGAGCTTTTTTAAAAACAAACCGCGTCAAAATCGGAAAAATTAGGGAATGAAAAAAATATCAAACGTCAGCACTAGATTGTCCATTTAAACCCTTTTAAAAAAAACCATGTTCGTTAGTTTTTTGTTTTGAAATCGATGGCGTTTTGAAATTATTTTCCCCCCGGGTTGTTCCCTAATTTTAATTTGATCTATTTTTAATTAGAAAAGGGAAGTTTGCAACTCAGCACCGCTCTAATTCGAAGTATTGTTTGTTTACTGCTGCTTTATTGAATTTTCTCCCCGTTATTCTGTTTCGTCCCTTTTTAAAATTTTTTGTTGTTTTGTTTTTTTTTGCTTCTTTTTTAAATTACAAAAAATGTTTTTAGTAAACTCAACGTAGAGGCAGTGACTATCGCCAAAACGAAAGCGTTTTCATGCAAACCCAATATACTCGAAAGTGTCAGATACGCATGGAATTTGACGGGGCATATCTGCTTCACCCAAGAAATTGTGAAAAGAAAATTTTTTCTTGAAAAAGGAATTTAAAATATTTCAATCAATCTAATGGATAATTGAAAAACTTTTGATTTTTTATTATCTGAACTATCTAAATATTTAATATGTCCAAACCCGCAATACAAAAAGCAGTTCTAAAAGAAAAGACTTTGTATGGTTTGGGGTGTCGGGAGTTTAATTTTGGGAATCCACTCATGCAGTACATTGCCCCTTTTTAAAAATTTCCCTCAGTTAGTTTCCCAAGTAAGGATTATGAAGTAAATACACGAATAACCTATGCTATCCCACAGTAGGGGCAAAAGGTTTTTGGGGAAAAAAAAATTTTTTGCACAGCAATGGATTTCCCAATTACCAGTATAAAAAAAAGTCAAAAGAAAGGACCCTTTAAAAAAATAAATTTGGCCAGTCGAAGTAGCAGACGACTCCATAAAAAATGCTGCAAAAAGAAGAAGTATCAGCTTCGGAATTAACGAAATCTGTGTCAGTGGTGAGGGGTACGGGGAAACACGGGGACCCCTTCACGTATTGGTGTGTGTAGTGTCTTGGAGATGTTCGGGGAAAGGGGATTGATGTTGCTGTTCTCTTTCATATTGAAAAGGATGTAAAAAATGGCGAGGCCCAAAATCGGGCCCATTCATATGAAGGGGGAAATTGGAAACATCAACCACCCCTGTGTAAAAAGAACCATATTGGTTTTTCCCAGAAAAAAATGGAAGTGGGCGGAGAAGGAAATATTTCAAAAAATCGGGCCACAACGAAATGTGAAATATACTAAGTATATCGGCGATGGGGACACAAAAAAACCCTTTCCCCGGGCCTTAAAGGACAATACCATATTCTATTGAAAAAGTTGAATGTGTTGGCCACATACAAAAGCGTATGGGTGCTAGACTGCGAAAAATTTAAAAAAATGAATCGTGGAAAAATTATCAGACGGTAAAAGGGAACAGCGGTAAAAACGTCTGACTGATAAGGAAAAGATACAATTACCACCTATTATGGCAATGCTATTGGGGCAGAATAACAGCTCTGTTAGGTGATATGCGTCGGGGCCCTATGGGCAATTTTTGTCATTTTGGTCCCCTGATGAGGGAAACCCATGCATCACTTCTGCCCAATTGGTGATACTTCGTGGTTTCAAATATCAAAAAGGGGTTGTTTTTAAAAAAGTGCTGCTTCATTCAAACATAAAAATACTTCGGCCCAAATTTCCATAAAGGGGTGAAATAAAGCCTATAATAGCAGAACTATCTGCAACCAAAATTGCCCGGGAAAAAAAGTGTGGGGGGGAAAAACCGAGTCGTTCAACCCGACCCTTTAAATACTGCCCCAAAACTTCTGGGTCATCTAAAATATTGTAGACGTAGCAGTAAAAGGGGGCAAAGTGATGTTTAATGAGGGGAAAGACGGACGTATAAGGATAATGAAAGCTCTTTTGGATTTAAAAAGGAAATTTACGTTACCTCTGCCTTTAAGGCCAATTTTCACGCATAAAAATGCCCAAATTAAATCCAGATCAAAATATTAAAAAGGCCCGTAAGGGGGAGCAGAATGAGAAAAAAAACCACGAAAAGAGCATTTTACAGAACTAGAAGGTTCCTACATATGAAGAGGGTCATTTTTAAAAAGTATGTATTAAAGGGTTTTTTTTTGAAATATTGAAATGTCAATCTTTTTAAAAATTTATTTTTTTTCAGTTTCAATTTTTTTACTTTCCGGATTGTAAAAAAAATTTTTTTCCTAGAGCTAAAAAAAATTTGGGATGCATATTCTAGTCATAGTTCTTTTTTTCTGTATGCCACAATTATGTTTTATGGTTTTTAAAACATTTTGATTTGCAACTGTATAAAATTTAATTTTTTTTAAAAAATTTTTATGAATTTTTTAATTTTAAAAAAAAATTAAAATACAATATATCTTTCAATTAAGTGGTATACAGAATAAAAAGGGTTTCATTTAGCCCTTTAATTTAATGCAAAATTGGGATTCTAAAAATGGGATAATTTAAAAAATTTTCTTAGGAACAGGAGGTAATAATTTTTTTTTAAAAGTTTTATATTTTTCTTTTTTAAAAAAAATTTTTATTTATTAAAAAAACAAAAAATTTTTCTAGTTTTCTTAAAAATTTATACATTTTATAGATATTTATATAAAATTCAGATCAAAATTAAAGGGAAAAATTTTTTAACTTAATGAATCGAACATGTATATGGCAACGAACAATTTTTTTTTTGCAAGGTACTATGCCCCTAAGGGGCGTTTGTCAAACAGGTTCATCCCAAAACGTCAGGTTCCACTGCGTTTTAAGTAAAAAATTTTATGCACTTTTTCCCTTCAAGTGTTTTCTTTTGAAAATATTCCCGTCATGCAGCCCATTTCCAATTTTAACTGCGTTGAGCTAAAAGAGAAAGGGGGAGCCAAAGGGGAAAATAATTGGGAAAAAAATATGTATTATGTATAAAATCGGGTGATGAAAAAAGGGAAAAAAAGAAAAAGGGTGTATATTTTTATTCAAATATAAAAAATTTAAGCACAAAATTCCAAAAAGAATTAAAATCTCAAATTTTAATGAAGCTATTTCGCGATAAAGTTACACATTTTTTGGTTTGTATTGGTGATGAGAGCAAAGTGATTACGAAAAAATAAAAGCATTAATTGTGAAAAATGCAGTTTCCCTTTTTTTTGGGCCCGAGAATTTTGAAAAAAGAAACAGCCCTTAAAGGGGATAAGTTTTCCCAGCTTTACATAGTATTCGGTGTTATATAAGTTGTGTATTCTGTACTTACGTATTATCACAATGGTATTGGCGACTTTATATGATAGGAAGCACATGATTGTGAATTCAACGCGTGTGACATTTGGGAAATCAGGAATGCCAACTTGGCAAGTTTTTTTGTAACATTTTGATCGTTGTCATAGTACGTAAGTATCGTATAAATATAATCTAAATATGTAATTTATATGCAAATATTTTAAAATATATTATTTGACTAATTGACATTTAAATATTTTTCTCGTATAAATATATATATATAATATACATAATAATTTAAACACTGTCTGTTCGAGCATACGCAGTGGGCGCCGCTTGTAGGTGATTAAGTGAATTAGGCGAAACGGGAGTTGGGGACTTTAGTGTGGGGGGGAGATCAGACGAGCGAGAGCGTTGAGCGGGTTCGACTTTCACCCCCCATAACAGAAAGAGAAAATAAAAGATGCTTTATCAACAACTTCGGTTTTCGGAGAGCAACACGTACGGACAACTCCTCAACATTGTGGTCCGTCAGGCTGAGCCGGATCAGTGAACTATTGAAGGTGTCGTGAGTAGTGGTCTTTTAGATATATATATGTGTGTTTTTATTATTATAAATTGAAGACAATTAATTTTAGAAAAAATGTTTAAGAAATGTCCGAGGAAGATCTTCGTATCGTAGGCCTGGCATGTGGTGAGACTGTTGCTGAAAAAGTAGCTATTGTTGAGTTAACTGAAGTTATTAAAGGAAATAAATAATTTAAGGAGGATGTTGAATTTGTGCAAGAATTAATTAAATCTACGATCGAGGACCGTAAGAAGGCAGAGGAAACTTGGTTAAGAGAAATGGGCTTGAGCATTCACATTTACATGTTGGAGTTAATTCAGATAACGAAAGAACAGGTGAGGGTTGTAACTCGCTGGATGCGTTGGCGACGAGAGTTCGACCCTAACGGTGAAGGTGTATAATAGACCTGAAGGTTGGGCATTCTTTTTCGCTTCGTCAGAGAGAGCCTTTGCGTCAAATAATGTTCCTGAGAAAGGTAAGTCGGAAATTTTATTAAATTTCTTGGGAGAAAAAAAGTGTCAAATGTGTTAACTTATGTTAAAGATAACAAGTTTAATAATTACGAAAAACTAAAATCAATAATACTAAGAGAATACGAGCCAAGTTCAAATCTATTCCTTAAAAAGTTTAGGAAAGGTACGCGTCATCCAAATGAAACATATATTGAGTATACTTCTCGCTTAATTACAAATTGGCAGTATTACTTAAATTTAAGGAAGATCTTGGATTTTGACAATTTAAATGAGCTTATTGTGTCGGACAAAATTTTCAGTACGTTTGAAAAGAGGAAACTTCCCCCCTTTTTATTTTTCCGGGAAATGATTGGTTTCGCCCACTGGAGCTTGCCAAAGAGATACACTTGTATAACACTTCTCGAGGAAAGAGCTTAAAACCTTTGCCGAATGTCCTTACTAGAATTTATCCAGTGAAGAACGCGTCAAGGGTACTTTTGAGTGAGGTTAAAGATTCTAATGTCTTTGTTGCGCTGAAATGCATTCTTTATATAAGTGTGCAGTGTAGTTCAAACTTCCCGTAATAGAATAAGCAATTCTCCTACAATTGATCTAATTAAAACTAATAACATTTGTTTTAATTGCCTTTCTACATTCCATAAAGAGAAGGACTCTAAATCGAGAGTTGTTTGATCAGAGTGTCAAAAGAGACATAAAGCGTTACATTGTGCAGAAAGATCGTGGGATCAGGAAATAAGAAATTCCAACTTTGAACCTCCATACACATTATAACCAGACTTCGGGCCCAGCGTAGAAATTCAAAACTAACTAACTGCAACGAGTATAAACAGAAAAAAATGTGTTTTGCTAAGCTTAGCAATTTGTTACATTCAGAGTGGAAAAGGTTTATTCCCAGTGAAGATTTTTGGAAATTCTTCAAACTTTTTAAATAAGCGTTCCTCAAACTGTGGGGCGCGCCGTCTAGGGGGCGTGTTATCCCTACAAGGGGGGCGCAAGTATATTAAAAAGTCGAAACCAACAGATTTATACAAACATTATTAATTTTCTGAAAGTAAACAAGAACAAAATAAATTCTAACATAATAAATAATAAAATACACATTTGCACTCATATAATACCCTCATAAATATATCAGTACCGCACAATGTATTTTATAATTAATTTCACAATACTACGTTAAGAAAATTTTAATAATTACCAGCGATTCCATGGGCTTGTCATGTATAAAAATTTTACAAAAATCAACACTTATATTGATCATTTGTACGGTTTATAATTAATCCCGAAACTGCCGATTAAAAGTTACGGGATTCACTCCCCAATGTTACCGTTTTCCACGTAGGTGATTGTATGTGATGCATTGGGGGGGGATCAAAAGGAATAAATAAATAAAACCTTCTCTGAAATAAATAAATCCTTCAAAACACCATCAAAGTATTTTTATTATATTCCAAAGCCTTCGGAATAATTTATGGAAAGCAGTGCACAGAGAAGATCGTAGTTCGGAAAGACCAATATATACGTCCGGGGCATTTAACGCTTTGGCAGAGTGATACGTTTATATACACTGGTGGTACTTAAGAGGCTAAAGTCGCATTGTAGCTTCAGTCTCAAGGTATAGTATTATTAAGTTCAATGCATAGTTACTGTATAGAAGAGGGTGCGATGAAAATTATGATTGAACATTGTGTCGTAAACATTGAAAGTTTGAGAAGCACTTTTGTAACTAAAAGCTTATGCGAGTTAATTGCATTGAAAAAATACAAGACTAATATTTTGGTTTCGGGATTAAACAAATCAAAAATTCTGATTGACTCGCGAGTTTCAGTATCTTTTACCAATAAAGATGGGAGTTATAGTAAAACATTAGACTTTTTTTTTGGTACCAACAATAACCGAAGATCTTGTTCCAACTACGAAGATTGAGTTTAATCTGGAAAATACTCCCAACTTTGAATTAGCTGACAAAAATTTCAATATTTCAGAGCGCATGTAAATGCTATTAAGTGCAGAAGTCTTCTATGAACTAATGTTACCCAGACATTTCAAGATTGAGGGTCCAAATGTTATTTTTCAAAACATGCTTTTCGGATTTGTGGTTTCCGAATCTACTTCTTCAGATGGGAAGGAAAAAGAACATTGTGCGGTTATTCAGACTGTGGATATTCTAGAGCTTTTAATTAAGAAGTTTTGGGAAATCGAAAATGTAGAAAGGATATTGTTAAAACCAGTGAATTAGATATTTGTGAAGATCATTTTAAAAACACTCATTCGAGAGATGACCAGGGAAGATATACGGTGGTGATGCCATTGAAAGAAGATCCTCCATGTCTTGGTGGATTCAAACAAGCCGCGATTCAGAGGTTAAACTCTTTGTGGAAACGACTAAGTAGAGTTAAAGAATATTTGCCTCTCTATAAGAAATTTTTACCGGAATGTGAGGATTTGGGCTATACATGAGAGAAATCAAAGTGGATGGGTCTTGAGTTGCATTTTACATCCCACACCATGGTATTTATCGACCCGAAAAGGGTACAACTAAACTAAGAACAGTTTTTAATGCATCAAGACCTTCAACGAATAGGAAATCTCTAAATTCAATTCAATTTAATAGTGGACTGGTCCAAGAATACCTCTTATCCATTATGGTTCGTTTCCGAAAGAACAAGTATACCTTTTCTACGGATATAGAGAAAATGTTTAGAATGATAAATATACACCCAGAGCAAACGTGTTTCCAAAGAATTCTGTGGAAGAAGTTCATAGGAGAACCAATAAAAACGTACGAGTTAATTACAGTCACCTAGTGCACACTAAGTTCACCTTAACTGGCCAAGAGAACTTTGAAGCAATTAGCAATGGATGAAGCTAATAATTTTCCTTTGGCCACTCCTGTGGTGCTGAGTGACTGCTACATGCATGATATACTTTCGGGATCAGAGAATGTAGAAGATGTAATCGAATTGCAGCTTCAATTAATGTTCAAGAGTTCAGGGATGCATCTTCATAAGTGGTGCGGAAATTTACCCGAGATTACTTCAAATCTACAGGAGTGTGCTTTCTTGGAGTCTGATGAGATCAAAACGGTAGGACTAATTTGGAATCCTAAATTATACTGATGTGGATGTGCCTTGATAAGAGAGAGTCTCCTGACTCGTTGGTTGGATGTGGCAAGGAGGCGTGGGTATTGAAACAGTTTGGGTCGTATTTGGGGTTTCGGATGATAGGCTCATCTACAAAATGATTGAACTGAAATTCCCAAGTTATTTAGTCAAAAATATTAATATTTTTCTTAAGGTCAGTTCATTCAGAGTCAAAATTAAACCTTGATTTCTTGAATAAGGGATTTCCACAGGCTGGGTCCCCACAGGGGTCCTGTCTGTTATCCTACTTGCATAACCTCTGCACTTATGATTTTCCCCATCATCCCAGTGTCAGTATCTGCTTATTCGCAGACAAAGATGCGTTCCTTACTCAAGGAGTGAATCTCAACGTGATTCGAAATGCATTTCTCCACTACTTACATACTCTGGAATCTTGGCTCACTGATTGGAGGATAACAATAAATGTAGACAAAAGACAAG